>ML686049.1:2624982-2791870 GCA_007922175.1 Pelusios castaneus
GTAACGAAGTGGGATTTTCTCCCACGAAAGCTCATGCGATAAATAAATCTGTTTAGTCTTTAAAAGTGCCACAGGACTCTGATATCCTACGTAGTATATCAACTGCAAGCTTCTGTGAGAAAAACAGCTGTCTGACTGTTAACGCTACCAACAAACATTTCTTTTTCTGTTTAAAAGAACTAGCTAAATAGATGGCAAGAAACTTCATTAACAGAGATTTAAGGCTGCACAGTGATAGCGTATCAAAACTCAGCCTTCTGAAAACCAGAAGATCCAGAGTTAAGGTAAATGCCCACACAGCGATAACTCTGCCTGCCTCAACCTGACAGTAGCCAGCCAGTGGTGATTCTCTGCATACATTATAATTGTCAGGACTCTATATGAAATTCAATTATTCTGCTGTGCAAATGTCCATATAATTTACCTTTTTGACTAAATCTCTTTGCCACACAGCCAACAAAAATGGTGCACCCCCCATCCCACCCCCCAGTTCCTTGACTTCCCTATCAATTTCAACTTCCTTCTGTATGTTTTTACCACAAGGGGGAGTTCAGTAGATTTTCCGCAGTGTTGCTCTTAAAGGACAGAAAAGGGCCCAGTCTACACAGTTGAAGGGAGATGTACAACTACATAACTTGCATAACTTTGACTTTCTAACGCTCACTTTACCTCCGTGGCTCCACTATCATTTTTATGGGTGTGGAATTACTGGGTCGAATTCTGGCTCAGTTGAATGGGTCTTCGCTGACTTCACGATTGAACTGATGGCATTGAATTTGCTGTTGTCAGTGTAGACTTGGCCTATGAGACAATGAGAGAGATCTTGGTGGTTCAGAACAGCAAGGTGACAGTTTACCTGTTAGTATAACTGCCCTTCTGGATGATCTTCAGGTGCTGTTTTTTAGTTAGCTTAAACTTCAGCCATAGTGACATAAACTGAACAGAGAAAAGGCTCTCTTGTTGGAATCAAAGCGTGCACACTGGGAGTTATACCTGTATAACTAGGGCAGTCTAAATTCACACCTTATTTATACCAGTATAAGCTTTCCAAGCCCTTACAGGCAGGGAGAGAAGGGCTGAAGTACTGTCTGGGAGTGGAGAGAGACTTCTAATAAGTAGTATTTATTTAGTGTCCTGACCCAAAGAGAGGCAGCTGTGGAGCTTAGTGCCTGGCTGCTGCGTTCCCTTTCATGCAATTCCTATGCAGCTTTGAAGCCCTGCACAGAACTGCTATGTGTAGCTTCTAAGACATGCAGAACTGGAGTTGTACTCTGGTTGGCAAGACGACGGAGTCCTGTGGCACTTTTAAAGACTAACAGATTTCTTTAAAAGTGCCACAGGACTCTGTTGTCTTTCTACAATAGACTAACACGGCTACCCCTTTGGAATCTGGTTGGCAAGTAGCACTTCTGGCAAGCCTCCCCTGTTCCTCCCAAGTTAGTTTTTGCCCTCTTTCTACCTCTCCTTCCAGTGTGGGGCTCCTGCCCCGTCTATCAGCAACCCCAAAAAGAGTGCTCCTGGCAGAATGCTTTGAACTGCACTTCCCTGCTATAGAGCACACAAATAATCTGCTTCGTTATTGCATATCTATATAACTAAACCACAGTTGTATATATGCACGGCGGGACGTGGACGCAGCTCCTGCGTGCGCATATAACTGACACAGCTGTGCGCGTGCAGCAGCTGAATCCACGTCCATGCCGTGCATAAGACTCCCTTCATGACCATTTCAGGGGATATTTCCGATACATAATTCCTCCTGTGCATCTCCAAACTCCGTATAGTCACTCTCAGAGTGCGCAGAAGCAGTTTGATCCCGTGTGAGCACCATCTGAGGGGAGCAGGAGAAAATCCAATTGGGTGGGTATTATTAATGTGCATATTGCATAGTAATTGCATAGGGTTCACTCTCAGAAAGATGTTGTACTGATCACTTCAAACACCACTTTCTTTATGTTGTTTTTGACCATTTCTTGGTATCTCTAAGTATCTGTGAAATAGTTTTTTTCCATTTTGACAAAAGTTTTCATTCTCACTTTAGAAAGATAAGGACAAGACACAGACCCAAAGGAGTCATTTCAATTATTTTTTGTTGTTCTGTCAGTAGAAGATCCCTCCTACTTCTTTGCACCCTCCACTTTAATCACAACTATAGCAGGCAGATGCTTTTGTTTAGACTGAAAATTGTATGGTACTATGGAGCCTGTAAGTTGCTCCTAGACTTGTCTAAATTAAATCAGAATAGTCATTCTTCAGCATTAGGGTTTGTTACAAATACTCTTTACAGCTATATCATGATGTAAAGTTTTAAAATTTAATACTCATCTCTTACTTGCCTTCCCCCAAATCATATTGCCTTCCATTCCAATGGCAACTTTTAACCTGCAGGATCCAAAAATGATTACAATACATATACATAGAGTAGCCCTGAAATGCAGGATGGTGTAAGGTGAACAGTAGAGACTAGGATGAATCACTTCCCATGCAACAAGTGTCTTGCAGTCTTCTAATATACACACAGAGTGGATGTGACAGCAATACATCAATGTATTGTTAAGGGTCTAACTGAAACCCACAGAAGATTTTGAGATCTGAAAAACCTGCCTTCAAGGAGGTTAAAGAACAGTAATCTGTTTTAATTTATCCAAGAGAAGGTTAAGAGGTGACTTGATCACAGTCTGAGAACCTGTATGGGGAGGAGATTTCAGATAATAGAAGGCTCTTTAGCAGACAAATTTGAACAACTGGAAACTGAAGCTTGACAAATTCAAGCTAGAAGTAAAGCGCACATTTTTTGGAGGGTAATTAACCAGTTTACCACAGGGTGTTGTGGATTCTCTGTCATTTGAGGCCTTTATCAAGTTTGGCCCTCTTTCTAAAAGATATTCTCTAGCTCAGTCAGAAGTTATTACATTTAATGAAGGAATTACTTGATGAAATGATATGGCCTATCCTATTCAAGATTAAATGATTACGTGGATCTCTTCTGACTATAAAATCCATTATAAGAAGGAAATCCTGAGGTTAGAACCAGAATCCTCTCCCAAGTGTGGAAGGGCTCTCAGAGAAGTGGCTGTTGTCATTTGCCCTTTTTTTTTTTTTGGGGGGGGGGGGGGGCTTGGAGGGAAGGCTGAAATCTGAGTCTGACCCGTTAGTGTTTTCAGGTTTTAGGCAGATCTCTAATACTAAATGATGAAATACTGCTGAGTATTGAATTAGAATAGGTATTGGGATAAGGGTGAAACTGCTATAGAATGATCAAGAATGGAGAGCTGGGTTGAAATTTGCAGTGGATTTGTTGTACGTACTGTATGCTATTTTGTAATCTGTGAAGTTGAATCCAATCACGTGTAAGTGGGGCAAGGAATAGGGGAAAGGATCCAGGTGCATGTTGAAAATGGGTACTACATACAAACAAATAGAACTGCCATATTGAGTCAGATCAATGGTCCATCTGTCCCAATATCCTGTCTTCTGGCAGTGGCCAGGACCATGTGCTTCAGAGAGAATGAACGGAACAGGCAGCCATGGAGTAATCCGTCCCCTATTGTCCATTCCCAGCTTCTGGCAGTCAGAGTCTAGGGACACCTAGAACATGGCATTACATCCATGCTGTCTTGACGAACAGCCATTGATAGACCTATCCTCAATGAGCTTACCTAATTCTTTTTTGAGCCCTGTTATAGTTTTGGTCTTCACAACATCACCTGGCAACAAGTTCCACAGGTTGACTGCACTTTGTGCGAAGTAATTGCCGTCCGTGTCCTTTGCCATGTGGCTTATTCCAAATGCAAGATCACAGCATATGGGCATTGGGCAGGCCTACATCTCCTGCTGACTTGTAGGTGTAGTCCCTGGAGTTTCTCCCTGGGCCACTGTTATTGATTGCTGCTGTTGGGCCCTCAGGCAGAGTGGACAGTGCAGATGCTAATCTGTTGGAGGTGTCACCCAGTAGCCCAGCACAAGGTTTAGATACAGATATACCACACGTTCATAACTTACACTACAGAGATGATACATACCTACAGATAATCTTATATTTAGTAAATCATAAGTTTTGCACTGAAACCCTACGTGGCATATCTTGTAAAACACACTGCAGTTTTGTCATATTGGAATTAATATTACAAATGGACTCGGATTTCATACAGCATCATAGATCTCTTTGTAACTTTTTGAAATCTGCTTTGAACTTAACTATCTTGAGTAATTTTGTGTCTGCAAATTTTGCCACCTCACTTTTTACCCTTTTTTCCAGATCAATTTTGAATCTTTTAAACCATACTGGTCCCAGTACAGATCCCTGGGGAACACCATTATTACCTCTCTCCATTCTGAAAACTGACCATTTAGTTCTACCCTTTGTTTTCTATCTTTTAACCTGGGGGTTCTCAACCCCTTTTTGGCCCGTGTGGCTTTTTGAAACGGCCCACATTTGGCTGCCCAGCCACTGGCTGGGAGCCCTGCTGTGGCCGCTCACATCCCCTCCGGTCCTGGCCAGGGCTCCAGGCGGGTGGCGGGCCAGTACGGCACAGCTGGGGGGTGTGCTGGGTTGGGGAGGACATGGGCTGGCACAGCACAGCTGGGGGTAGTGTTGGAAGGGGGGCACAGGCTGGTGCAGCTGTGGGGCATGCTGACTGCTGGGGGTGGCCACGGGCAACATGACGTGACTGGGGGAGGTTGCGGGGGGGCTGGGGCTGTTGGCTGGCACGGCTGCGGGAGGAAGTGGGAGCATGGACCGTGCTGTTGGCTGGGGCCCACAACCTGCCCACAGACTGTCCCTGTTCATGGGCATCCAGCCCCCCACCCTTTTAAAAGAAAAAAAAAACTTTACTTTTTTTTCAATTTAAAAAAAAAACTTTTTGGCTTGAGGGCCACAAATATAATTTTTAGAACCCTGAAGGGCCACTAGTCTACTTAATTTAAAATTGTATTTAAATTTAATTACCTGTAATTTTAATGAAATTTAATTTGAATTTAATTAATTTAATTTTAATGAAATTTAATTAAATAGACTGGTGGCCCCTCAGGGTTCTAAAAATTACATTTGTGGCCCTCGAGCCAAAAAGATTGGGAACCACTGTTTTAACCAGTTATTGATCCAGAAGAGGACCCTCCCTCTTAGCCCAAAATCTCTTACTTTGCTTAAAAGCCTTTGAGAGACCTTATCAAAGGCTTCCTGAAAGTCCAAGTATTGTTCACTGGATCACCCTTGTTCACATGCTTGTTGAACCCCTCAAAGAATTGTAGCACATTACTGAGGCGTGATTACCATTTACAAAAACAAATCATGGTCATCTATTGGTCTGGTTTTGTTTTGTTTTTTCTTTACTGTAATTTCAACCAGCCTGGTACTGAAGCTAGGTTCACTGCCCTGTAATTGCCAGGATCGCCTCTGGAGCCTTTTAAAACATAGTAGTAAATATTATCAGGGTACAAAATACATAGAAATAACAGAGTAGGTTGTGCTGGTGGATTGGCGCTATTTGGGAAAGAAAGCATAGAGAGTCAAGGATAGGAAAAATCTTAAATGAATCAAACTGTGCTGTAGAACCTCTATGAACACTTCATGTTTGAATAAAAAGAATAAGAATTGAAACAAAATAAGAATTATATAAATGTATATAATAATAAATAAGGATTGTAACTATATAATATACTTATAAATATATATAAATAAGAATATATGTATTGCATACAATCTAAATATAAGTAAGAATAAGAATATAGCAGTGGATTTATACCACCAACCGCCTTACCAGGATGGTGATGGTGATTGCGAAATGCTTGGGAGATTAGACTCTCTCTAATAGAAATCTTAGTAATAGTGGGGGATTTCAACAACCCCCCTTTTGACATGTCACTTCAGGTCGGGATGCAGAGATAAGTTTCTAGATACCATAAATGACTGCTGCTTGGAGCAGCTAGTCCTGGGACCCACAAGAGGAGAGACAATTCTTGATTTAATCCTAAGTGGAGCACAGGATCTGGTCCAAAAGGTGAACATAGCTGAACTGCTTGATAGTAGCAAGCATAACATAATGAAATTTAACATCTTTTGGTGGGGGGAGAAAATACCAGAGAAGCCCACAACAGTAGCATTTAACTTCAGAAAGTGGAACTACTCAAAAATGAAGAAACTAGTTAAATGGAAACTAAAAGGTACAATAACAAAAGTGAAATGTCTGCAAGCTGCAAGGAATCTTTTAAAAAACCACCATAATAAAGGCCCAAATTAAAAGTATATCCTCCACATTTAAAAATACAGTAAAAAGGCCAGAAAATGCTGCTGTCACTGAACAACAAATTATAAAGAAAAGGTTATAATCAAAAAAGCATTCTTTTAAAAAAAAACCCTACCAAGGAAAATATGGAGGAGCATAAACTCTAGCAAATCAAGTATAAAGTATAGTTAGGCAAGCCAAGAAAAGAATTTGACGTGTACCTGGCAAAATACACAAAAATAACAGCACAATTTTTTAAAAGTACATCGGAAGCAGGAAGCCTGCCAAATGATCAGTGGAGCCACTGGATGAACGAGGTGCTAAAGGAGCACGCAAGGAAGGTGAGGCCAGTATGGAGAAGCTCAGTGAATTCTTTGCATCTGTCTTTACCGCAGAGGATGGGAGGAAGAGTCCCACACCTGAACCATTCTTGTTAGGTGACCAGTCTGAGGCTATGTGCACACCACAGACTTGTCCCACAAGAAATTGTTGCGGGACGAGCAAAGCGTTATAACTGTAACGCTTTTCCCCGTCCACACAGAAATCCTTCTAACGCAAAGGAGCGTTCACACGCTTCTCTGCATTTTCGTTAGAAGGAGCAGTGCATGGTGGGCACCTGTCCCGCCATGCCCTGCCCAGACAGCCTTTAGGCTGGCAGCAGGGCTCTCCAGCTGCCAAGATTGCTGGCTTCTCGGCAGCAGAGGAGCCCCAGCGGTGGGGACCCCAGCAGCAGCAGGGCTCTAGCCACCAAGAGTGCCCACGATGCCACGGGGAGTCCCCGAAGCCGCTCGGTTTCCTGGCTCCCGACCGGCAAGCCGGGCATCTAGAGGGAATCCTGGGTGGCAGCAGGGCTCCAGCCACTGAGTGCCGGCACTCCAGCTCCGGCTGGAGCCCCGCTGCGGTGATTTGCTCAAGCCACTCGGTTTCCCGGCTCCCTGCTGGCAAGCCAGGCGGCTACTGGGAATCCCAGGTGACAGCGGGGCTCATGCCGGCACTCACAGCAGCTGGAGCTCTGCTCCTACTTGTAGCAGAGCAGTGAAATTGAGAAGTATGACAGCTCTGGTGTCCCAGAGTGGCCTCCATTGGCACTCTGGGACATTTCCGGAGGCTGTCTAATCCGCAGTGAGTGTACGCACACACTATTGCGGGACAGACGGTCCATGGAAAGCATTACTGCGATCGTCTGGGTGGTTAACCTGTTGCGGGGCAAGAGGGCTGTTGCCGTGCAACAGGCAACATGATAGTGTGTACGCTCAGCCTTACCGCCGATAAGACTGCAGTGTGTACGAGGCCTGCGGAGCTGTCCCAGAGTGAAATGTCACTAGAGATGGTGCTGGAACAAATTGAGAATTAAACAGTAATAAGTCACCAGGACCAGATGGTATCCTCCAAAGAGTTCTGAAGGACCTTAAATATGACATTTCAGAACTGCTAACTATGCTATGTAACCTATCACTGAAATCAGCTTCTTTATCAGCTGACTGGAGGATAACTAGTGACACCAATGTTGTTTATTACTGATGCTATATGATACTAATTGAAAAGTCGCATTGTAAATGGAATCTTAGAACTGATTTTGTGACAATGACATAACATGTTTTTTCTATTTACAAGTTTAGACGTAAAAGAAGCTGCTAGTGTTGAAACTTAGTCTGTCAGCAAAACTTAACGCTGTGGTTTCTTGACGCTTGTATCACTAGTAGTAAACATTCAGTGGTCAAATTCTCACCTTCAGATTATACCTGTGCGATAGTTGTTCACATGATTTCAAACAGTTTCTTTAATAACTACGCTGTTCTAACTTTTTTTTTTTTCTTGCTTGAGTTTACAACTTTAGCTCAGTTTTAAGTTCATTTTGATCTGGAAAGTATAAGGCTGGTGAAATAATTTCACTGAATGACTTCTCTCTGTTTGTTTTATCTCGGCACATGCTTCTAGAGGAAATACTTGCCACTAGTTAATAATTAAAACAAAAAAAAATTGAATTTGATACATATCTTTACCTTAACTGCACAAACAAATTGCCTTTAAAGCAATATTTTGTCTCCATGGAGGAATTTTTACCTCTTTCTTCTTGTCTGCAGGTATTGGAAAGAATGTGATCTGTGAGAAATCTGCTACCTCTGTGGATGCCTTCCGAATGGTTACAGCTGCCAGATATTACCCTAAGCTAATGAGCATTGTTGGTAATGTCCTCCGTTTCTTGCCTGCCTTTGTCAAAATGAAGCAGTTGATAGAAGAACACTACATAGGCAATGTGATGATCTGTGATGTGCGAGTGTATTGGGGAAGCCTGCTGAACCACAAGTACAACTGGATCTGTGACGAGCTAATGGGAGGAGGTGGACTTCACACAATGGGTACCTATATTATAGACCTCTTAACTCATCTAACTAGCAGGAAGGCAGAGAAGGTCCATGGCTTGCTTAAGACTTTTGTGAAGCAGAACGCAGCTATAAATGGAATCCGTCATGTCACTAGTGATGACTTTTGCTTTTTTCAGATGGTTATGACTGGAGGTGTCTGTAGCACTGTGACTCTCAACTTTAACATGCCTGGATCATTTGTTCATGAAGTCATGATTGTTGGGTCCACAGGTCGCCTTATAGCTCGTGGGACAGACTTGTATGGGCAGAAGAATACAGCACTTCAAGAGGAACTACTGCTTACAGATTCTCTGACCATCAACACAGGCCTTCTGGACAAGGGGTTTAAAGACATCCCATTGCTGTACCTGAAAGGAATGGTGTACATGGTGCAAGCATTGCGACTGTCTTTCCAAGACCAGGAAGATAGTCGGACATGGGATAACAAGCCAGTTTCCATGGCAGCCTCTTTTGAAGATGGTCTCTATATGCAGAGTGTAGTAGAAGCCATTAAGAAATCCAGCAGGTCTGGAGAGTGGGAAGCTGTGGAAGTGATGACCGAGGAGCCAGATGCCAACCAAAATCTTTGTGAGGCACTTCAAAGAAATAACCTATAAACATAAACGTTCCTGGGGTCCGTAATGAAAGCCTGGAACAGTTGAAGATGCCCAGATATAGCTATAGAAGTTTCTCAGTTTTTAAAACATGTAGATTCTTATTTAATACTTTGTTTTCTTCAGACTTGTGGGTGAACGATGTCATGGTCAGACGAAACTGTTCCCTCCCTAAGCAGATTATTTTGTTTTTAAACTCATTTAGAGCATTTTAAATGTTTCTGGGGGTTTTGTGGGGTTTTTTTATTTTATTTTTTAAAGCTGACTTTCTGTTTTGGAGATTGCTAGAAAAACTTGAATTGCCCTTTGCACTTGCAGTAGCTAATATGAAGTGAGGGATCTCTTGCTGTTTGATTTTTGGGAGACAGGACGCAATCCCTCTTGCACATAGTTTGGTTATTTTTATAGTTTTAATTTGAGAGCAAATAGAGAAAGACAGGAAGTATTGTACAGCTCAGCTCTCTCTAATAGGACTTTCACAGACATGTTTTTTAGGTTTATTCTTCGGTTTGTAAAACTTTATTAAGGAATAGTGTAATGATATGGCAAATCCCTACACTCAAGCATTAAAAAGAGCAGAAGGGACAGAAAAAAGTCTGGAAGATTCAGCTCAGGCTTAGTGTTCTGCATGTAGTGAGTGTGCTGAATGTTTCAAATTAATTTAAATTGGTATCTAATTACCCCAGGGATTCTCCACTGACAAAGTCTCTACAGCTATCATTAGACAAGTTGGAACACTGTAATTATTCCAGCTGTTGTTCCATCTGTATGTCTGTTGTTCCTCCATAGCAAATACTTAGGAAATTAATACCTCACATCAACTTTTTCCCACAATTTCCTTCTCCCAGACCAATTGTGAATTGTGTTAACTGCCTTTGCAACATGTATGCCAGATCTACATCAGTGTTTCCAGTTCTGTGCTAGGTAGTAAAGCTTACCAGGTGGTGGCTCTGGATTCCTTAATGTTCTATTTGTTTGTGTGATAATGAGACTGGAAAACATTAAGCCTCCTAGGAACTTGAAGTTGGATGAAAAAGTAGGAAATATCTCATTACTCTTCTATGCTGGCAAGGGGATCACTACAATATACAGGCCTGGCTAGCTAAAGAAAATGGTGACTGGTTATTAGGTCTTCAGTTTGGGTGAGCTGTTTTAAATCATAAACACTGGATAATATTACTCCTCCACACACACACAACTTATAATTTTGTACCCAGAGGGAACCATTTGTGCTGCTGGCATATCTTGACTGAATTTCCACTCCCTCCCAGAAGTATGTTGATTCATTAGAGTGCCAATGAGGAGAGAATTTTTATTGAATTTATCTTGTTTACTTGAATATTTTAATGTTTCCCAGTAGGTTTTAACCCTGTATATTTATATAAAGCATTAACGTGCAGCAGACGTAACCTTTTCATAAAATGGTCCTTTCTGAAAAGTGTGTCTTTTTTGTTTTCTACAGAAATAAACATTTATGTTGGCTGAGCACAGACTTTCACAGACCTGATTATTTTTAGACAAACTGAGAAGTCCCCTAGCAGAAGGCCATTGCTGTTCTGTTAACCCACACAAGCCTCTCTTGTGTAACTTTATATCTCAAGGGGGTGAACAATAGCCCACTGTAGAATCTGTTCAGTGTGACACCCACAGAGATTGGGCTATTTGCTGCTTGAGGAATTTCATTCTTAGGTGAGACAAGGGTGTGAAAAAGGAGAAGGTACCCGTTGCCCCATTCGCTGACTATTTGTAATCATCAAGCTGTTACGTCACAAGTTAATGAGTGTACACGATTTAGAGAGACCATAGTATATAGATTGGTCTGTTGTTTACACAGAAAAGACCCATGGAGTGCAAGGCAGAGCTAGAGCTTGTGTACACAGCAAGCTACTGAATTTATTACACTAGCTGTACTCTGGGATTTTCACTGCACTGTAGCAGTGTCCAATGAGGGAGGTTACCGTGCAGCAATCTGGTACATTATAGATCTATTCTACACCCTAGCTTGCCATGCCGTATCTTGCCTTGTAGACAAGTCATAGTTATGAAAACTAAGCTATTTTTCATCAATAAATTCATTTCTCTCTCTCCACACAGAACCATCTCTTAAAGTTTGGCAATATGTTTTCTCTATGACTAGGGCAAAAGTGACTTAGGTACACTAAAAACAGATAAATACTGGAATCCATTTATATAGTCTGTCAGGTTCCAAATCAATTGAAAGAAAATGGAAAACAGTCAAGCTTTGAGACTCAGGGAAAAACTGTTTTCCTTTAGGGAGAAACTTTATTCTAACTAGGTGAACCTAAGCAGAAGTAGAGAATACCATTGACTGTTTCACTTTGTTTCATGCTGTTTACTGATTCTGGTCTTTTTTTCATCTGTTAAATATTCAATTTATGTAAAGTTAGCTTTATTATGTAAGTAAACCATAACAGCTGCTGTATCCTTGAACATACAAGTGTTACTTCATTGTCTAGTGATGTGTAATTGAACTACCAAAATACACATCATATATAATTTCCAGCTGCATTAGCTGTGTTCTATCCTACTTCCTAATTAAGGTGCTGCACAAGTGGAACAGGGACAGAGTAATCTCATCAATTTTTGCAAAAACTTAATTATTGTATTTAAACTCAGAATAATATAAAATCAAAACTTATCCAGAAACCACCAATTAACAGGTGCTAACAGAAGTTTTCCTATTTCCAGGGTAAGCTGAAAGTACTCAACCCTACATCAAGCAGGCTGCCTCAACCTGCCTATTCCCCTTCCTTTCCATTAGCCAAAAGTCCAGTGAAGAGATAGGAAGAGGTAAGGAAAAGGGACCATGGGTGAGGGGAGAGAGGAGACCTTTTAATACCTACATTCATTTTTAAAATTTGTTACATCTCAACACCATTTTAGCAGCTTATATTTTGTTACAAAAGAAATACTGTGTGTCTCGGGGAAATAGGAAAACTAAACAATGCCATTGTTTCCAGGAAAGTCTGAAATGCTCTCTAACTGGAAGTCTATTGCGACCAGATACTGCCTAAAATAATTAGAAGTAAAGAAATAGTTAAAAACTACAAGAAGCGCCTCTAAGTGACAGGTTTTTGACTTGTGATTAGGTTTGGCAGAATTTGGTTTTTAATTCTTTGATAATTTCTACTGATAACATCAGTGTACTGTTGAGCATTTTAAGGAATTCTAGCAATTTCTATCAGACAACGAACATGTGGGTCAGACAATAATTATTTAAGGACTGTGGATGTTGAGATTCAAAAAGTTCAACATACAAATTGTCAATATCCCCAATATACAAACCTTAAATCAAACTTGAATAAGTTCTCGAGCAGTGTTTTTCTTCCTTTGCCCATCTGTAAATTTCAATTATTGGTGGAAATGGTTTGTGTGTAGGGTGAAATGGACGTTTATGGACATTCACCAACTAAAGATCAAACCCTAACAGGCCTGTCTTTGGTACAGTATTGTGTGCAGAGTAATAGGTTTCTAAGGGCTTTGTTAGCGAGTTAGCCCAGAAAAACCAGCGAGGACCATAGGTAGAAGCCAGCTCTGTGCCTCAGTCAGGCAGTGCTGGGGCTCAGGTCCCCCACCCCCACCATGGCCTTGTGCCCAGTTGCTACAGCCAAGCTTGGGCAAGGACAGAACTTCTCTGACACACTCAGCCATGCTCCTTTGTAGTAGCCCCATGTGGACTCTGGGAACATAGCAGCTCCCGTGTATTTTGGGACACCTGGGGAGAGACCCTAGAGAAGGACCAGGACTCAGATCAGTGTTCACACCAAGTCTTGGGTCTGCACTCTGTCCAGCTCAATCTGGATTAATAAGGCCTCTGCAGCAGTTGATCCTTTCAGCACTGAAAAAGCTTCCCAAGAGAGCCAGCTCCCTCTGCACATGAGCTACCAGCCCCTCTGCTCCTCCAATGGCTCTCCCCTTAAGGTCTATACCAGCATCCTACTGCCCAGGGCTATCATGTTGGCTCTCAAAGATCCCTGTCCTCATGTACAATTGCATCCTCCTCAGGGCACTCTCATGTCAGCTGGAGTGGCCTACTTGAATTATCTAGATGGGACGTGGAGCATTTCCCTCCTCTAGGAATCCACCATTTTCTTGCACAGGGCAGCTAGCTAGCCAGGGTGCCTCTCAGCCCTGCATGGGCCTGGCTGACTGAATCCTCAGAGACACAGGCTAATCAGAAAACACCTGCTTCATGGGAGTAGCCCCTTTGCTAGTGATCATCCACCCTATTGCTGCCTGGTCCCAGCTTCCTTCAGTCAACTTCTTCTTCTCCAGCTGAATCCCCTACTTCCAAGATACTGCTGTAGGTACCTGGCTGCTCCCAAGGCCTAGGTGTAAGATGTCATGGCTGGAGGAGGTAATTTAAACCACCCCTTCCTCTGTGACCCTGGCTTCTGATGAAAGCAGAAGAGAATTGGTGTTTGGAGAATCTCCTGGCCTGTGAAGGCCTAGAGGAGCTAGATTCACAGACCACCTCTGGATGTCCTCAGGTCTCAGTGTCCATTTACTGGACCATATACTGTCTTGTATACCTTGAAGCCTAAAGGTAGGGCTTTGAGGTGTTTGAACCATCCTTGGTGTTGCCTCAGTCTGGGGCACCTTGGAGGTCATAGCACTGGCTTATGCACCCAGAGTCCTCACTTCCACAACGGACTTGATAGCTCTCAATGTGCTGCAGCTTCTTTCCTGTCATGGGGTTGGCCTTCCATCTTAACCCAGTGAGCTGAAACTGTTATCCCATGGCTGGACTCAAGGTTGATGTGTCCTTCTCTTGGATGTTTCCCATTGTTTTGGATCGACCTTTCCCAAACCAACCCTTCTGTGAGTCCAGGTCCCTCTTCATACTGCGTGAAGGACCAAACAAAGTGATGAAGGCATCTAGATTCTTCGTGCTGGATCAGAGCTGTAACCAGCATTCTCCTGTTTTGCCTGCCTCCTGCCCAGGAAAGATTTATGTTTATCCTTCCCCCCAGCTAGTGCATGCGTTGGACACTTTAAAGTTCTCTTAGGGGTGTGCTCAGCAGCTCTTTTGACTCCAGCATCTATTGCCTGCAGCATTTAGCTTCTTCCCCCTTGGCCTGTGGCTCAAGGATGCTGCATTTCACAGTAAGGGCTGAATTAATTGGAGCGCTTAATCTTGGTGTCTTTCAACCAGGCGTCACTGCAGCTGAACCCATGAGGAGTGCAAGTACCTTGTTTAACCATCTTGGCTCCTTTGAATAGTCTTATTTTAGACCTCACTTTGGATTTGTAAATAGAACCATAATTCTCAGGTAGACTTAATTACCTGGTTTAAAATCTGCTCATCATTGTGTGAACTCTATATTCTGGTAGATGGATTGTTACTGTATCTAGCTCAGTGATTTTACTTGCATTTTTATATTTAATTAGGACTGTTCAGAAACATGTGGTCTCTTTTCATTGAAAGGATTTATATAGGGTTAAATGGCAGCTGTCTGTTTTGGTTGCAGATTCAGATCTATTTATATTTCTTTAGGATGGGGGTGAAAAACCAACTTTGGCCACCATACCAGTGTAACCTGACCCTGCGGATACCTGGGACTATGCAATAAACCAGGCCATGTGGACAACCTTGTGAGCGGGTGTGAGTTCTTATAAGGCGATGCTCAGGAAAGCAAATTCATTAATTAGGAGAGAGGATAAGTAGATGGGGACTGAGTCTCTTTGTAAGGTGCCCAGCAAAATGGGGTTGTGAATTCAGGCAGGGTCTATCTAGGCACTACCGTAAAACCAACAATATAAGCCCAATAGAGCTTACCCATAGCAGATGTCCTGTTCCTTCAGAGGGGATCTCTTGGGCTTATTTCCTGGTAATTTTATGACCATTTGGAAATTGTAATTCCTGAACTGTCAATATTCAGAATGCCAAGATTGTCTCATACAGCAAAAGGAATGATTGTAGACTGGAGTGGATAAACCAAATGAAACACAGTTCCACAAGGGAGGTGGAAGGGGAGGGACTGAAAACAATTCTAGACAGACCACAAGTCCTGTAGTGGAGTAGGACTCCCGGGAGGGAAGGAAAAGGTACAAGAGGAATGAGAGAAGACAGGATAACCACAACTGGGTTTTTTGTGCTGAAGATGGCGGTGGGTCTCTCCTCTCCTGGTGATAGTTTACGAGGTGCTGGCTAAACCCCGGCACCCCCAAGTTACTTAGCAGAGTGGGAGGAGGTTTTGCTGCACAATCCCTTCAGCCCCTCTTTATTTAGCCAACTGGAATGTGAGCCGTGTTCCTGCATCACTATGTGGCCTGTGCAACCCGCTGTGGGTGGAGGGGGGACATCCATCTCCTCCAGCAAGTGCTGTCACTGTTGCTATGGAAGTTGCAGACCAAGCGCACCGTGACCTTGGTGCCTGACGAGTCAGTCTGAACGTGAAATGGAGTAAGCGGTGACCCCTGCTGCAGGCCCACACTGAGTCGGTTACAATGGTGCGTTCGATCTTTAGACAGTCAGCAACTTTAAAGTCTCCCTTTAATTCCTAAATGAGTGAGAGAGACTCACACGTTAACACTCCGCTCCTACCCAGAATGAACAGAGCCCAGCAGGTACAGTAGCATTTTATAAAGACTGGCCAGGAACACTCAGCAAAATGCCAGGCTCCCGTAAGGGTTCACTGCAGAGTTTAAGGCGGCAGGAAGGCAGTGGCCCAGTCTCAGCGTTCGTGTGATTATTTAGACTGAGGGGAGAGTGGTGGCACCAGCTGAGCTGCGCAGACGCTCAGCATCTTGTCAATGTCGACTTGTGTTGACTTGTCAACCTCTGCCTGGGGAGGAGGTTGTGGGGAGCAACTTTCAGGATGATCTCCTTTCCCTCCTGCAATGAGAACATGAGACAGGTGGGTATCTGAGCTTGCTCACCTCCCAGGGCAGAAATGGGGGGGATGAATGTTTTTGGGGAAAGAGAACACCAGCTGGGGGCCATTTCAGAGGTGAACCCAAAGGACTCCTCCTTTGGGAGAGGTTTCTATCTGTCTGAGTCTCTGATAAACAATAGATCCCTGTCGCATGCTGTGCAATAGGCCAGCTGGGCCCAGTCTACCTAGCTTCCCTACACCTGTAAGCAAAACAGAATTGGCAGGATCACTTTACAGGATTACAAGGAGCTGTGCCCGCTCCATGAGTGGTCCCACATGGGGAGGTCATATGGCCATTTAAATGTCTGCCAGCTGTATGGGCTGAAGCCCTAGTGATGCTAATAGGGAGTGATTCGAACACAGTGCAGGCTAGAGCCATGCTGTGGTCTCCTGTGTTAAGGACAGAGTCAGCATTGCGTGTCTGTTCTCTTCCCCCCACTGGTGACATTTTTATCATTAGTGATGGGCAGGGCTGGGCCAATCATCTGAGTCTGAGTGGCCTCTGACCCAAACTCGGCCCCTTTGTACCTGCCAGAGGCGCAGCAGGGATGCGAAGTCTGGAGCTGTGGAACCACATGCTGCTTCAGCGAGCACAGGTCTGTTGCTCTGCTCAGGGCCTCATCCATGGTGTACAGGGCAGCCACGTACTCCCAAGGGCCCCCTGACATTTGCTGGCTGCCCCTCCCCTGTCGCCCTCACTCATTACTGCACTCTCCATTTCAGGTGCACTGGCAGCAGCTTTCCTCACAGCCTGGGGCCAGGAACCTTCCCGGCCCGCCCACATCTACTCCATGAGCTCTGGATAAAAGGGGGCTGGCGCATGGGTAGTGCTGCCCATCCAGACAAAAGGGAGGGTGGTGCTCTGTGCTCCGGATCCCCTGTTCCTCTCTTGTGTGTGTGTCTCTCAAAGATCGGCTTTCGCTCAGGCAGGAGTTCTGGGCTGGATATAGGCATCAGTGGGGGGGCCCTAGTCTGTGTTTACAGGTCAGCTTGGATAGTCACATGGGCCCTCCTGGCCTTTCCGTCTCTGAATCTCTGGCTGTTGGGCGCTCAGGCAATGTGGTAGAGGCCTGGCTAGAATTGCATGTGTAATGCTAAGTACCTGGGGGTTGGGACCCCATTGGTTTTGGCCACAAAGTGCCACGTGGCAGCTGTAGGAATAGACAGGAGCAGCTTGTTCAGGTGTTGCAGTTTCCTGTCCCCCAAAGGTCCTTTTCCCTGCCACGTGAGTCCTAGCCACGCCTGTGCCTCTCTGACCACACCCAGTGGCTGGAAGCCTCCCTTAGACAGGGTTGTCTCTATGGGGGTGTGGGGCCTGGGTGAAACCTGGATCCTGGCAGGGGCCTCCCATCTCATCCTGGTGCATAGCCAGAAGGATGGCTGCAGCCATCCGTGTCCCACCTAGTCCCCACTCCCAGCCAGCACAAAGCCAGGACCCTGGCAGCAGCCACCCACCTCCCAGCTGGTCCCAACACGCAGCCAGGCGGCGGGCTGCAGCACCCTGCCTCCTTCCCCATCCTGACACAAAGCCCAGATCATGGCAGCCGCTACCCACCTTCTAGCCAGTTCTGGTGCAAAGCACAGAGCTCGGGGCAGTTGCCCGATTTGCCGTACCCTAGGGGGGGCTGTGAGTGGGGGCTGATGCTGCATCTGAGAAATGCCCCACCTGCCAGCCCAGAGCAGCCGCACAGGTTGGCTGTACCTGCCCCTAATGGCTCATTTCCCCACTGCTTCCCGCCACAAGCATCAGGACTCGTCTCTCCCACCGAGGGGAGTTCTAATCGGCCATCCCAGGGAGTAAGATGCCTTCTGTGCCCGACCTTAAACCACTCAGGGGAGGAGGTTGGGCTCGTGTCTCAGCAGAATGTGGATTCTGTATTGAAGCCAGCCCAGGGAGACACAGCCTGGCTTTCCCCTTCCCCCTTGTTAATGGGGAGTTGGGGGGAGCTTGCTCCATTGTTGCCACCAGCACCTGTACCAATCTGGAGCATTTAATGTGTGGGGAGAGGGGTGGGCATGACCCGGGGTTGTGTGATTGGCTCTTCAAACAAGGACTCCTGCTCACTCAGCAGGGAGATGAGCGAAGAGCTAGGCCCCCTGGGCAGAAAACAGACCTGTGAGCACGCTTTAACCACACTGTGCCCCTGGGCGCCTCCAGCTTTGTGCCCAGGATCTATCTGCGGGTGCAGGTGCTGCCCATGCGGACGGCAGCACAGCTGGCTGGCTGTGTCTACTGCTGTTCAAGCCACAGCTGCTCATCAGTGCCACCAATGAGCTGCTGCTTCACAGTCTAGCAGCATGATTCAGTTCTTGGGACACAGGACCGGCAAGCGAGAGGCCTCAACTCTGCTCCAAGTTGTGCCGTGGGTCAGGGCAAGTCACATCTTGGGGCCTGTTTGCCCCGTGATGAAGGAGAGATATTTGCCCCACTTTGCGTGCCAGCCCTTAGTGCTGTGAGCACGCAGGGCTCTGGGAAAAGCTGTCAGCTCTGATTGTTACTCTCTAAATGTAACGGGGCCTGAATTTGTTCCTGACTCAATCCCAGCCCACTGCTTTCCTGGCTCATGGAGCTTTGGGGCCAAAGGCTCAGGGAGAGTGAGGAGGGCAAAGCCAAGTCAGGTGCCCTGGCCCTGTCTTAGCAGGATAACGCTTTCCTCAAGGTCTGTGAGAGTTTGGCCACCTCTCGCAAGCTGGGGCTGTCCTGAGCCGATTAGCAGGGCACATGTTTTGAAGTGCTTGTGCATGCTTGTGTGCACACAAACCCACGGGAGGAGCCTGCCATCCCCGTGCATTTATGAGGCTCCCACACTGGGCCTCGCTCTCCACAGACACAGCTGGGCTGCCTCTGAAGAAGAGGATGAAGAAACCCTTCTCCTCACACACCGTTTAACCCTCTCCTTGCCTCATCCCATGTGGCTGTGGGCAGAGGCCACCCTGCCTTTTACCAAACTGTGCTGTGTTAGCTGCGAGCAAGGGCCAGTTTCCCAGCTTCCCTATTACCTGCTGGGCAAGACTCCTCTGACTCTATGGTGTTTGCCTTTTCTGGGGTTCTGGCAGCCTCCCCTGGTGCAGCTGTCTCTGGTGTGTCGCTCTCCTCCTCCGAGGGGCTGTTCAGCTCTGGGTTGTCGTAGTTTATGTACTGATATAGGGGGCGCAGGCGCTGTGGTCTCCCTAGTGTGGGTATAACAGCACCACTGTAACACTGCATGATCCATGTCCTGCCACCTGGCCAGGACCCTCTGGCTATTTCCCACACAAGTTGCAACAAAGCCTTGTCACCTCAGGGAGAGTCACAATCTTTGGGCTACAGAGGGGAAAACTGAGTCACAGAGCCGGTGGGGGTGGGGACTTGCTCACAATCACATAGCGAAGGCCCCAGGCTGGGACTTGCCAGACCTGGCTGCAATTTCTGGCTTTGTTGCAATCTTGCCAGGTGCCATCTGGTTAGTCCGGCCGCTCCTCTGTGGATGCTGTGAACTGTGGCTCCAGCTGCCCCTGCGGCCAGGTCCTCCCATTGGAGCAGAGGCTGGGAAGCAGCTTCTCACTGGGCCTGAATCCGCTGTGTCTGAAGGGCTGGGAAGCCCTCTCCGGACTGGAGGTGGTGGTGGAAGGATGCCAGGGAAGGGGTGAGTGGAATCTGGCACGGGGGCTTGGTCCTGCACCCTGGGGGTGCCTGTGTGTATGTTTTTGGGGAGAGGCTGGTCTTACCCCCTCCCCAGGGTGCCCAGCCTGGAGCGCTCGCCTGCCTGCCCCCAAACCACTGGTCTCAGCTACCCGAGCTACAGAAGCACCCTTCAGTTGGCAGCAGCAGTGGTGCCTTTATCCTGTCTGGTGCCAACCTATCACTCTGCCATAGCTGGCGCCACAAGGTCGGGTCATGCCCGGAGCCTCCCTCCGGCACAGCAGAGAACAGCGCGAGATAGCGCCGTCATGGCAGGAAGGGGTATTGCTGCTCTGAAATGCAGCAGGTGCACTTACTGTCCCCGACGGGTGTGTCCGGGGGCGGAGCAGCTGCCAGGCTGGTGGCAGGAACAGCCGGGTCTGAGGAGCTTTTCCTTTTCTTGGCTTTCTTGTGCTGCTTGGGAGCAAGGGGTGAGTCCCCCTCCCCCGCCTTGGGAGGCAGCTTCCTGAAGTCAGGGTGCTGGAAAACGAGCACTGTGCCATCAGCCCTGTGGGGCAGAACCAGAGACAAGGGATGGCGGGGCAGAGCTGAGGGGCGGAAGTAACTCCTACCTCCCACAAAACATGCACCAGTGCTGGGAAACGTCCAGCAAACAAGTTTTGCCGTGGGTTGGTTTGACTCTTCCTATCCCCGGTCAGGCGGGAGAGCCTTTCCCAGGGGACACAGGAGATTCTGCTCCTGCTTGAAGCAGCTTTAAATGCTCTGCCTCTCTGAGGTGCCCTTCACCTGCCCAGCCCTTGACAAAGACATCTAAGTGAGACTGCGCACCTTGTGCAGAAGGGGAAACCGAGGCACAAAGCAGGGCAATGGCTTGTCCAAGGTTGCACCAAAGTCAGTGGCAGATTTGGAAGAAGAGAAGCCAGGAATTCTGTTTCCAAGTGTGAAATAATGTTTCCGAACCCCACGCTCAGTTTCTGGCTTAGAAGATGGGCAGCGTGGTCTGCCGGTTAGCCGGCCTGCCTACATGCCCCAGGTCCTGCTGCCTGCATAACCGAGGTGCATGTCTCCACTTAGCTGCCACTGTGCATCTGGCCATCTGCCCTCTCCGGTAATGGTGGGGAGAGGATTCACCATGCACCCCAATGCAGGCGGGTGCATTGCAGAAGCTGGTCCAGGTTGGCTTCCAGCCTGCAGGGCAGACGGATGCTACGTTGGACCTTGGCGTTACCTTGAGATGGTCCCAGAAGGGATACTGGTTAGTAGATCCTGTTCATTTCCTCATGGGTCATTCATGGGCCCTAAGTTGCCTTTATTTAATACTGCTGCATTCTGAGCCCTGGGTACGCAGAGTAGATACAGCCACTGAGCCAGCTTCCCCTGTGTGCCCAGCCAACGGGCCATCTAGGGCAGTTCATTTTCTGCCCTTTTCACCTCTTGGCCCCTCTGCTGGGTGCCAGCTGTGTGATGATGAACACAGCCACCTGTCATACTGGCTCATGACCATCGCTCAGCAGCAGCTGGCTGGGCTGGGCTGTCTGTCTCTGAGACAGGGTTCAGCCCCGCGGGCCCCCCACGACCCCCGAGTGACCCAGTGTCCCTGTGCTGCATTGTGCCAGAGACAACAAACACTGCATGGCCCCATTTCCCCATCCATCCCTCATCAACAACTGCCCTGCGTGCTGAATGAATGCTGCCGCCATGGGAATGGCTCGGAAATGCCAGGCTCTCCCCTGCCCATCCCATTCTTCCAGTGCAGACTGTTGTCTCCCCCGTGCTGGGAGGTGGCCCGCCCCATAGGGGGCATGTGCACACACAACCCCATCAACTGGCCCCGCATCCTCCCTGTGCCCAAGGCAGCGCCCCATTGGACCCAGCAGCTCCTGGAACGAGCCAGGGGAGTCAGATTCTGTCACAGAAGACAGCCAGCTCCAGAACAGAGAGCAAGTCAGGGCCTTCCAGCCCCCCATCATCCCCAGAGAAGCCTATTTGGGGCACCAAACCCAGCAGCTTTCCTTTTCCTCCACAAGAGCAGCAATAGCTGGAAGGAGCCTTCACAACCTGCCATCATCATTCACTCTGCTCTGATGCCCAGGTGTTGCATCACCACTAGATGTGGGTCCCCCAGCTCCATTTGCTGTCCTATCACTCTGGCCTCTCTCTGAGATTCTCTATCCCCTCCCCAACTTTGACCCCGAGTGCGTTGCAAAAATCCCAAGGGCCAAGTCCCTTCATTCCCACTGGAACAACAGTCTGGCCTGTAATCAGGCCTGGCACTGGAATGCCGTGTGCTGGCCCCTGCCCCAAGCCCTTTGTGCATGAGTTAGGGCCCTGTTCCCCAGCCTTTGGTCTCTGCTCTTTGCAGGCAGACAGCTCCTCAGAGCCTGGGGCTAGGTCTCACTGCTTGGTTGGTGCGCCTGCTGCCAGGGGGCATGATCCCACTGCAGTCTGATGCTAGTAATCCCTCACCCAGGGGACTCTCCAACCTACCTCACTGTCTTTGCTTTAAAGCCAGAGGTCAGCAGCCACGCCCGGAGCATGGAGACCGACCGCAGCGGTTTCAGCTCTGGAAAGACCTCCTTGTTCTTCTGCCCCTCCTCATCGTACAGCACGGTATTGACGACCACTCCTTGCCCGTCCTCGGCCCACTGGGGTGGGGGGTGAAAGGTTACTGCTTGGGGAGCGAACCAGGAAAGCGACGCTTCCCAGCTTCAGGGTATGGACAGACCCCAGCTCTCAGTCAGGGCCTTCTGCACTGCTGCTCAAGGGCCTGCTGGTGAACCTGAGACTTCCAGTGAACAAGTGGCTGGGGCCCTTGGACTTCTAGCCTGGGAAGTGCTTCAGTAAAAACCTCCCTTTAAAAACTATCTGCATAAGAGGTCGGGTGTCCACGAACTTGTTCTGTGCCACAGAGCCTGCCCCCACCAGGCGTTGGGGACTGGTTAGCAACCGTCTTAGGTGCTACAGCTCGGAGCTGATGCTGGGTTAGACAGATATAAAGTTAGGATAAAATAACTTCATGGGGGGGGAGAGGGGGATACAGGGCTCTGTGCTTGGCTAAGAAGGAAGTGAGCATGAGAGTGCCATTGCTAGTCTCTAAACAACACGGCCCCACAGCTGGCGAGGGAGGCAGGACAGGTCAGCTGCAACTATCAAAGCCCCATTGTAACGGGAACCCTGGCCTGGGCCTCTGGGACAGGAAGGTGTCAAAGCAGCCAGGAGAAATGTGAGCAACAAATCAGCTTTTGGGGGGGTCAGTTATTCTTGTTAAATCTCTTGCGAGGAGAACGTGAAAGGGTAATGGACCCAGCAGGCTGCCCTTCTGGGATGCAGCCCCTTCCCCATGGGAAATGACTTGGCCTTTCCCCAGCTCGGCGCTGGGCCCCTCATCAAAGCTGGAAGAGACACATTTCCCACTCCTCGCCAGATCGCCTTGCGGACACTCCTGCTTCAGGCAGCTGCTGGTGTTAGCTGGTGGAGCCACAGTCAGTGAAGGTTCCCATCCCATTGCAGCTCACATTCCTTACCTCCAAAGCCTTAATAGCTGGATTGTCCAGTGCCGCTGCCAACTGGGAGAAGAAGCATCCAGGCAAGACCTTTCCTCCTGTCCTCTTCTCACTTGGACTCCTTGCTGCAGTGGCCATAGCCTAAGAACGGGACAAGGGCTGATATCAGGTGCTGGTGCTGGTGTGCGCTATATGCAGCAGAATTGGATCTCCTCTCTGATAATTATGTTAAGCCCTAGGTCACCGAGCACCAATAGGCGGGGGTTCCTGCTCAGCCCAGGGGCAGGGAGGTCAAGCATTACGAATGCTGCCCAATTCTCCCAGCCCCTGGGGGAAGGTGACTTTTAGCCCGGCTTATGGTGGGAGAACGCAGGCTGGAGAAGTTGTCATGACCTACCCAAATCACACTGTGAATCAGAGCCAGAGCTGAGGCATAACCCAGGACTCCTGGCTCCAGCCTGTGCTCAGCCCATTAGACGTAATCGCCTCTTGTCTTTGATGCTCTTTTCTGAGTAAACTCATACTGGGGCTCAGTCTCCTTCCTCCCACCTACTCTCCCCTTGCCTTGCCCACTCTGCACCAGCCCTGCCTCCCTCCCAGCCCCACCACTGGCTGCCCAGCTCTTGGCCTGCCCGCAACCACTACCTGCCCCTTGCTGTGGGAGGGACCCAGGCCTGGGAGGCAGAGGAGGACCCAGCTTACTCCATGCAAATCTCTGCTTAGCCACACCTGCCTGCCTTCCGTTAGGTGAACCCCCCACCCTGGGCACAGCACCCCCCAGTGGCCACGCCTGGCCTGCCCAACTGGCCTCTGGAGCAACCAAGGGCTTGGGCGAGGGGCTGAACACAGCCCCACCAAGCTGATGGGAGCAGGACTGAGCCCTAGGAAACCGACTAAAACACCCCCCAACTGGGTGTTAATGCTGGAGGCAGTTGGGCTGGGGCGTCTCTTATGGGAAAGAGGTGGCGTAGAACAGCACGAGCCAAATCCACGGTGTGGCAAATGTTTCAGAGATTCGCTGTAGCAGATCTAGCCTCAGATGCTGTGCGGCCTCCTCTGGGCATCTGCTGTGTCAGCTTTTGAGCCTCTCGCAGGGCAGCTAAGGGGGGGTGGCAGGGGAAAAGGGGGACATTATTTGAAATTCACACACAGCAGCTTTGAGGGAAAGCCAGCAGCTGCACGGGCAGGGACGTTGCTGTGACGGAGCCCAATGCCCGTTTCAACCGCAGGGTTTGGCCCTGTCTGCATCAACATAGCAGCCAGCCCAGATACCATGGCACCAGGTGTGTGACAAACACCTAGGCAGAGCCAGCTGCGTCTCCCGGCCCTCACTGGCAAACAGTTCTCAGCCCCGCCACAGGTCTGGTTATTGCTACTCCTTGCCCCTGGGGTGCGTACACAGCTGGGGGAGCCGCTGCTCATCAGCCAGACCCTCTGCTCTGTGGGTGAACAAGGCTCTTTGCCGGTCACTAACTCCAACACTGTCAGCACCAACCATGCAGCCTTCCTGGCAAAGCTCACGGAGGAGCCATGTCTGCACCAGCCCAGACTGCTGGCATGTGCAGAACACAGCTGTGGTTACTGAGGGTGCTGCACGCTGTGCAAAGACACAAGCTATGGTTGGAGGAGCTGAGCAGGTCCCAGACCACTTCCAAACTCAGCTAAGAGCTGCCAGTGGACAGGCGACCAGGCTCCCTCCACCGCTGATAACTGGCAATGGGACCAAGGACCTAGATGCTCATTTCCACCAAGACCCCTTTACATCTCACAGGCAGCATCCGGGGGACGAAAGGTGGGTGTCATTTACATCGAAGTGCATGCACCCCTCACGCTGCCCCGAAGCTAAACATGGCCTTGGTGTAAATGAGAAGCAGGCCCATAATGTACATGCAACAAATAATCAATCCCATTGGCTCAGAAGGAAGGCGATCTGGCCAGTCGCATAAAATGGCTGCTCCTGGCGGGGTCTATCTGAGCCTGGTTTGTCGGCCCACAGCAGGCAGAGATTTTAATGCTATAAAAGCCATGTTGCGAGGTTCCCCACCCAACTTCCTGAGTGAATGAATCCACTCAAATGGGCTTTAACTGCAGTGCAATGTTTGGTGTTTTTTACTTAACAACCTGGTTCATGGAGTCCTGGAAACTTGGCCTTTGTTTTCTGAAGAACACGTCTAGCCTTGGTGGTTGCAGGTACCTACGGATTTACCAGCACCCCTTTGGGTGTCACCCATGCAGCGAGATTTATACTCAGTCACATCAAATAATCCTGACCATCTCCTAGCCCTGGGGAGGAGGGGACCACGTTCTGCTCTGGTGCTGTGCTATATCAAGCTAGGCATCTGTGGCACCATTGTCTTCTGTGCCCTGCAGCATTTGGCTGTGAGTCTGCAAACACTCAGCACCTACAGCAGTCCAGGGAAGTGTGGGCAGAATCAGGGCCTGAAATGGCCTCAACTCATCCTGTGTGCAGAGGCAGAGCCTATCGGGCTCCTGTTGCTGTTGCAGCCCCTTCCAGAGGAGAGGCCAACGCTGACTCCCTTGGATGGATGAGTGAGTGTTCACTAGTGTCGTGTCACAGCTTCCTTAATCTAAACAAGGTACCATTCACACGCAAGGGCTGTTCAGTGCCTGGAGCAAGAGGCATCTTTGGCAGGGGACTGGGTAGCAGCAGGGCCCCCAGCAAAACATAAATCAATAAACACATCTGCTTATCAGAGCGTAACAAAACCCTTTCCTAGCTTCCAGAGTGTCCCGCTGTGCTCCTGGGAGCCATTCTTCCCTACAACTCTACCGATCCATGGGTTCTATTCACAGTTCCCATTACATCCTTGTTACAGCCTCCCTCTTGGTTCTATTGCTCAGGCGGAGCATGGCTCAGGAGTGTTACGTTACATATTCTCCTTTCATCCTCAAAATGGGCCTGGCTGATTTCAACCCTGCCATTTTTCACACTCATGAATCATGACAACAGCAGCCGGCAGGTACGCTGAGCGGCCAGGCCTGAGCATGAGCCTGACTTTGGGCCACAGCTGCGGTGTCTCATCACTAATAGCCACACGTGCCCCCCTTTTCTGCAGCACAGGTTGATCCTACAGGGAGGGAATTGCCCAGTGCACCAAGCCACCTAGCAGGTTGTGCTGTATGAACACACCTCAGGGCTCTAGGTTCACTTTATGGAGAGTGAGCAGCAAGGCCCTGACAGCCTTACTGGGAGAGGACTGCTGACGCCTGCCAGATACTTGGGAGAGTGCCATGGACTCCTAGCCCATCAGGGAGTGGCCAGCTCTTTTTCTAGTCTCTATTGCCATGGATAACAGGGAGCCTTGTTGACGCATATGACTGCAAATGAGCTCTGCTTTGTGAACCTTTTGGGGCAGATGGGTCTTTGAAATCTCTACTCTGCACATCTATGAGACACTGCAGCCCACCGGTGATGGGGCTTAGCAATGGCCTTTGTTGGCTGTTTTTGCAGAAGGAACACACTGTGCTCTGCCTCGATGACCCATGCTGGATCCGTAGCATTGATCAGTTCTCAGATTCTGTCATGCCTTCTGGGTTAAATGATACTGGCATCTGCTGTGGGATGGAAACCATGCTCAGATGCGCTCTGGGAACAACGTGCATTTGGCCCTGTGATGTGTTTTGAATTCCTTGTGCTCTGTGCCACCAAAACTGCTGCTCTGGTAGCCGTCTTATTGCTTTGGTGACGGCTTCCTGGTGTGTGCTCCCTGGTATCTTTTCACACAAGATCTTCAGCACTGTTACTCACCTCTCCCAAGCTAAGCAGGCTTGCGTTGTGTTGATACTGAGAGGGGAGCCTTTGCAACAACAGCTCTCCAAGGTGGGAAGGGCATTGCTAATTGGAGGCACTTCAATTTCTCTTTTAAAAATCAATGTGATTGCTGCTGGCCAGTCCTTGTTTTGCAGGAGCATCTCATTTTCAGCAATACAAATGTAGCTACAGCACAGAACAGGAATGGCGAGTATCAAGCACTGACTAGAAGCAGCCGTCACAGAACTCTGTTCATAGATGCTCATAACTTAGTCAGATTTCAGTTGTCTGGGATGAAAAGGTTTCGTGTCAGGTGTCTGCCTCATGCTGATATTTTTGGGTGGGCAATTTCAGCTGAAATGGTTGCCCTGTTTCCATGGGCAAGATGAGGGGAAAATTTGTGTTGCCCTGGTTCATATACATTCTCTTTGGTTGAGAAGCTCTGGCGCCCCCAGTGGCCTGTAGCAGGGATTAGAGGTTTGGAAAGGGGTTCCTGGGTAGTGAGGATATGCCCTTTGCCAAGCCCACAAAAATCTGCCCACATCTGCCACGGTCGAAGCCTCTGAAGAATGTCAGTTTGCACATGTTCCACGGTGACTTGTTACAGTTCAGCAGCTGCAGGCTCTGAAGATTCTGTCTGTACTGAGCATGCTCCAGCCCCTCAGGGCCCCTGTGTGTGACCAGGTTACTGAGCACATTACATCCAGGGGCTGAACAGGCTGTAATTGCACCTCCTGGCAGCCACTGTGGGGCTGGGCATTGGCGCGCAGAGCAAGGAGTCTGTCTCTCCTGTGTGCTCTCACTGCTAGTGCCCAGGTAGCAAGGAGGAGGAAGGGGAACAGTCTTGATTTATTCCAAAGGGGTAGTCAGTCTAGTCTTCAAGCATCTGGCGAAGTGGGATTTTCTCCCACGAAAGCTCATCTGATAAATAAATTTGTTAGTCTTCAAAAGTGCCACAAGTCCTTTGACGACCTCGACCCCCTTGTTGACAAACTGGCCCAAGAGCTGTCAGCAGAGGTCACAGCAAGGAGCGAAGGAAACCAGGGAGACTCGCAGACCATCGGCGAACTGCAACAACAGAGGTACACCTGGAGGGCGTACTGCCAGACACTGCTACAACCCAGCCGTTGCTTCCAAAATCCAGAAGCTGTACTGGTCAAACCGCACCCAGGCTACGAGAGAGATCTTTGACCGGCCTTCATCCTTCTGCAACCCAACTCTTTCCCCACTGAACTGTCATTATATGTAACATAAAATCAACTTGAAAAAAATATTTCCTTGTTTCCCCTCTCAAGCTATGTTCAGTCCTGGAGCAGAGGAAAGAACATAACACATTAATGATCCAAAATGTTGTAGCCTTGCAGAGCTTTCCACCTTTCTGTGGGATCCAATGCTCACTTCTGGAGGGGCCCAGAACAACGGATCTGACTTTTATATGCATAGACAAGCTGTCTCATGCAACTTTTAGAGGGTTTTGTGTCTTCCTCTGACCCAAGGAACACTGAACTCATGGTAACTAATACACCTGCTGTTATAGTGAGAGTTTGAAAAATATTTGCAATAAATGTTTTTTAAGCCTCTAAGCATTCCTACAATAACTTTTTTCATGTAATGTAAGTATCATATGCAGAGTATATGATGGATCGTAGTTGGCATAAGTTGAGGATGACCTGCATAACTCCTTTTGTCACTCATGAACTGCTTCCTCAGACTCATGATGATGGAATACTTACACTACTATATCATGTATTCTCTATAGGAAGAATAACACCTGACTGCCTAATATTTTAGAGGCCCACTATTCTTAGTTTTTTATTAGAATTAACATTCTCGTGTGGGCTGCTCTCTCTTGAGGCAGAGAGAGAGAAGCCCTTCTGGACGAAGCTGATGGCTCCCCCATTCACTGACCAGTCTGTGATCCTGGCTGCTAAGCAACTGGCACAGAGTTTGTAGATGGTGGAGCAGACAGAGATGGGCCTCCAGTTGCTGGGGTCGTCTCACTCAGCTTTCTTGTATACCAGCACCATCATGGCCTTCTTCCAGGAGCTGCAGGTCCAGCAGAGCTCCTTGTGTAACCCATATGCCTGAAAAGGCTATCTCTGAGAGACCTTCTGAGGGTGGGTTACTGTTGTTGGGCAGATTAGTGACCCACAACTGGAAATTTCCAGAAGCAGGGAGTGGTAGCAATTTGAGCATGCTCCACAGTGTACCCTGCTGGTGTGATGTGATGTTGTCAGTGAGATGACTGGAGAGCAGCAGCCTGAGCAGACAGCTGGCAGGAGCTGCCTTGAGGGAGACCATGTGCTCAGTGTTCTGGAGAGGAGCTGAGCCAGGAGTGAACAAGATGTTTTCTCCATGTAAAGGAGTCATTTGCAACAGCCCTTGCAGACATGCATATGGGACTGAGGGCTGGTTGCAGAGGAGAAGAGAGAGCCTGCATGTAATGCTACAGAGGATCCCAGCAAAGGAAGAAGAGGACAGCTATTTCTTGCCACTCAAGCTTCCACGCTGGAACAGAGACTGTAGCTGAGAGTTGGGTGAACTCCACACAGACTTTGGGACTCTTGGGTATCTTTCATGCAAGGGATTGTTCTTGGTTAATTGTAGTTTGTTTTCTTAGGATAAGGTTTATTTAGTTAGTAGTTAAAGTTCATTGTTATGTTTTTGGTAGTATTTTAATGTGTGAGTGTAGCTCTGAGTAAGCTTCGCCGTGAGTCCTGTACAGACTGGATCCTGGGTCTCCAGCTGCTTTCCCCATAGGGGTTGGGATTGATTTCTGTGGAGCACTGGAGAAGGGCAACTAAATGAATTTAGCCCACCTGAAGGTTACACTTGCACCGGTTGAAGAGGGCAGAGGGCACCAGGCAGCCAGGATCCTGCCTCTTCAGGATGCTGTAAGGGATGCCTGCCGTCTTTCCCTGGAGCAGTTTCTTTGTCCGAGCCAGTCTGGCAATCACTTCCTTGGGTGTGGAGTCAGCTTCCAGGTCCTCAGCGCCACTGAGCTGGGACAGGGGTGAGAGACATTCTGGACATCCGTTGGTAATCAGAGCCACACGGTCAAACAAGTTCGAGAAGTATGTAAAGAGGCTCTTGGGTGGTATCCTGCAGAAGGATGAAGGCCCATCGAGGATCTCTCTCACAGCCTTAGCACGGTTTGACTGGTACAGCTTCTGGATTTTGGAAGCAACGGCTGGGTTGTAGTGGTGTCTGGCGGTACGCCTGCCAGGTGCACCCCTGTTGTTGCAGTTCCCCAGTGGTCTGCGAATGGGTGGGAAGTCTCCTTGGTTTCTTTCGCTCCTTGCCGTGACCTCTGCTGACAGCTCTTGGGCCAGTTTGTCAACAAGGCGGTCAAGGTCGTCAAAGGACTTTGCCGCACTCAGCTGCTCCAACTGGAGGCCCATCTCTGTCTGCTCCACCATCTACAAACTCTATGTCAGTTGCTTAGCAGCCAGGATCACGGACTGGTTGGTGAACACGGGAGCCATCAGCTCCGTCCAGAAGGGCTTCATGTCCTGCGAAGGCTGCTACAAGCACAACTTCATCCTCCAGACCACCATCCAGACTGCCCAGAAGTCTTGGAAACGGTGTGCGATGACTTGGCTAGACCTGGCCAACGCCTTCGGCTCCATACCCCACCAACATATCTTCTCCACACTCTGGGAATTTTGGATTCTGACCAGCTTCCTCCACATGCACTGAGAGTTATACCACGGGAGCACCACCACCATCTGCTCAGTCGAGGGAGAGACCGCCGAGATCCCTAGCTGGAGCGGAGTGAAGCAGGGCTGTCCCTCAGCCCCCTCACCATGGAGCCGCTCATCCGGGCGATAGCCAAGGTCCTGGGGGGCTTGACCTCCACGGGAAAAGGGTCAACATCCTGGCTTATGCAGACAACCTGGTCCTGATCGCCGATGTTCCCAAGCACTTCCAAAATCTGCTGCACGCCACCAGCCTGATCGCCGACTGGATGGGACTGCGCTTCAATGCCAAGAAGCGTGCATCCCTCCACATTGACGGCAGCAAGAAAGACACAGTCCAACAGACGCCATTCTGGATCCAGGGCGAGCCTGCCGTCTGTCTTGAAGACAGGCAGGCATACCAGCACCTGGGGACACCAATGGGCTTCTGCGTCCAACAGACTCCCGACGACACCATCCATGTGATCCTGCAGGATGCCGCCAAGATTGACACCTCCCTCCTGGCACCGAGGCAAAAGATTAACGCCCTGAACACCTTCCTGATCCCCCGCATTGCGTTCGTCTTATGAGGCTCAGCAGTAGCAAAGGTGCCCCTCAATAATGCCGACAGTGCCATCCGACAGCTGGTGGAAAAGTGGCTGTTCCTTTCCATGAGGGCCAGCAACAAATTGACCTGCATCGGTCACAAGCAGAGAGGTGCCAATGTCCCCCGCATGGGTGACGTCTGCGACATTGCCATCATCACCCATGCCTTCCACCTGCTGACCTGCCCAGATACCACCGTCAGGAACATCGCGGCAAATGCCTTGCGTGAGGTAACTAAAAAGTGGATCAAGAGAACCCCTTCCAACGCAATCATCGCCACCTACCTCAGTGGCTCCTTGGATGTCAAATTTGGACAGGACAGAGGTGACATTGCCTCCCTTTGGACCCATGCCCGGGTTGCCACACGCTGTCTGGGGAAGCACATAGGCTGCTGGTGGACGTAGTGTGAGGAGAGGCAGGAGCTGTCGGTCTTGGTGCCACGAATCAGGACAGAAGACCACACTATCGTTCCCCCTAAGGCTGGAAGCATGCTGGAGAGGATCCTGAAAGCTACTATCCATGCGCTATATGTGAAAGACCTCAAGAGAAAACCCAACCAAGGCAAGGTCTTCAAACTGAGCAGCAAATAGGATGCCAGCAACCACTTCCTCCCAGAAGGCAGCTACACCCATTTTACAGACTGGAGGTTCATCCACCGTGCCCGCCTCAGCTGTGTACCCCTGAACGGAGTTGTCTGCCATGGGCACCAGGACAAGTGCTGCAGGAAGTGTGGTTACACCAATGAGACCTTGCCCCATGTCCTCTGCGGCTGCAAGCCACACTCCAGAGCATGGCAACTAAGACACACAATGCGATCCAGGCCCACCTGGTGAAAGTGATCCTGCCTCACATCAGGGAGGTCTCAGTCAACTCCGCCATCCCCAGTACCGACAGCCTGCAAAGACCCGAAAGTCATAATCACAGACAAGGACTAGAAGAAGATGGTCATGAATGACATCACGGTCCCCTTAAAAAACCGAACCCCGGCCTTTCTTGGCGCCCAGGCCCGAAAAGAGGAAAAATATGGCCCCCTAGCTGACACCCTGAGAGCCAAGGGCTATGAGGTCCAGATCCATGCCCTGATCGTCAGCACCCTGGGCTGGGCAGGGCAAGGCAGGTATGAGAGAAGGGGGTGGCAGAATACTGCTTTGATCAATTGCTCTTGCTTGTGGAACTTGATAAGTTGATAATGTCATTGTTGCACCAACCTACTTACACCTCCTACACAACTGTGTCACAGGATGCACACCCCCCCCCCCCACACACACCAATGGTATGATCTGTGTGACTTTCCTGTTCACTTTTGAAATGTAAAATGGTTTAATGCAAAACACGCCATGCACGGTTACTTTATGAATGCTCATGACATATATGTATTGTTGTTAGGGTATCATGTTTCCTGCAGCATTTCACATGTCTCAGGTGTGATCAGACACACTGAGCTGTCTCTCAGTATGTACGTAGAAGGGATGCATCACAAAGGCTATACAAATGAAGGGCTTCAGCCAGAGAGGGAAGAGTCATCTGACCACAAAGAAGAGGCAAGAAAAGGAGACCCTTGGAATGGTTTGAGGCTTTTTGCTAGAAAAACTCCATTTTGAAACATCTCTACCTACAAGCAGGGACTGTGCCCTGACCATGGAAGAGCAGAGACTGACTGAAAACATCACTGGACAGACACGTGGGTAAGATTAAAATGGATTATAACAGTAAATTTTAGATAAAATGTGTATTTCCTTTTGTTTAGTACGGTTAACTCTTGATTGATTGATTTATTCATTGATTGATTGATTGATGATTGTACATTGATTTGCTATATACTCACTTAAAATCATGTTTATTTTACCTAAAGCTGTGTGGATTTTACAGAATATGAAGGGGTGTGGGTTTAACTTCAAGGTGTGGCATCTGGGGCTAGGAGTGTTCACTGAGGGACCATCCACTGGGTGGCTAGTGAGTGAAATTCCACTGTCTGGGACCAATTACATGCAGGAGGTTGGTGTGAACTGACCCAGGAGTGGGGGTCCACCAAGCAAAATGGGGTAAGTCAGGGACCAGGAGTGGGCAGTCAGAGAGGTACAGTGGTAAGGCCATCCCTAGTTGAGGTGTAGGGATCAGGGCAAAGCTGGGACTCTGGCAGCAGCCACTCGCCTCCCAGTCAGTCTCAGTGCATAGCTGGGAGGTGAACTGCAGCTTCCCACTCCCCTCCAGCTGTTCCCAACCAGGGCTGGCCCAACCATATAGGTGAACTAGGCGGTTGCTTAGGGCGCCAGGCTTTACAGGATCCAAATTAGATGGAAATGATTTTTTTTCTCTATTTAAACATATATATTAATATGTTATCTCTTATAATATGTGGGGGAGAGGTGCCAAAAATCATTGTTCATGTAGGGCGCCAAAACCCCTTGGGTCAGCCCTGGTCCCAATATGAAGTCAGGATCCTGATAGCAGCCACCTGTCTCCTGTTGGGTTTCGGTATGCAGCAGCCACCACTTCCCACCCAGTGCTTGCTCCCAGCTAAGAAGAGTGCGGCAGCCACCTGCTTCTCACACAGTCCTGGAACAAAACTGGTATCCTGGAGGCAACCACCTGCCTTCTGGCCAGTTCTCACACAAAGCATAGGGCTCAGGGAGGGTGCCCTGATTCGCCATACCAGAGGGACAGCTTTTGGGAAAGGCCTGGTTGCTATATAGGCACTGATGGTGGGGAAGATTGGAGCTGAGTAGGAGCAGGGAGGATAGGGGGACAGAAACCGGTGTAGTGGGGACAGGGGAGAAAGATCTGTAACCAGTAGACACATTCCCTTCCTGAACCTGGAACGGAACCCAGGAGTTCTAGGTCCCATTATTCCTCTGCTGTCAGACAGTAGCTGTGAAATGCACCAGCTATGTGTGTCTCATCTCACTCTAGTGCCTGATCTGCATACTCAGCCAATAATACCCCTGGTTTTTCTGTTAGCACACAGGGCTGTGCTGTGAGTCTAAACAGCCAGTCCTTGCTAATAACTGAGTTTGGTTCCATGTGATGGAATTTCTCTTTTTTTCAGTTTTTTAAAAAATAGTTTAGGGACTATAATTTCCTTATGTTAAAAGAACATTGTTGTGATCACTATATCAAGCACCCAAAAGTTAGGAAATGCCAGGGTTGAGGAGGTCTATGCCACATTGATTCTGCCCTCTGGTGTATCTGCATTACCATATAGTTTTTAATTATATGCACAGGCAACCTTAATGCCACTATTTCTTAATTTTTGAGCTAGTGACTGTTCAGCCTTAATGGGGGGGGGGGTTTGAGGTAACACATATATATCTGGCAAATATAAGAGGAAGTGGCTAGAGAGATATTGCCAAATAGTACTAAAACTGTTTTCTTCCTTTTGTTATTAAGAACATCTCAGGTGATTAAATCAGAAGCTGAAATGTGCAAGTGACATTTAGCATCTGCTGCATACATGTCCATCCAGTCTCAGTACCAAGAGAGAGCAGCAGGGTCTGGATGGGATGGAAGGTGACTTGGGTTTAAAAAGTGTCATACATTTGAAACATTGAGATTTTCCCTAAAAAGCAAACAAGGAGTCTGGTGGCACTTTTAAAGACTAACAAATATATTTTTCACATGAAATTCTGTGGGAGAAAAGTGTCTGACAAAGTGGGATTTTCTCCCTCAAAAGTTCATGCGATAAATATATTTGTTAGTCTTTAAAAGTGCTATCAGATGCCTTATTTGTTTTGCTGAAGTAGACTAACATGGCTACCCCTTTGGAACAAGAGATTTTCTGTTTCAGAGCTATCGAATCATACATTTGAAAATACCAAATCCCTAGCCCACTGGATGTTAAGGGCAGAAGGGGCCATTCTGGTCATTTCAGATACCTTCTGCCAGCACAGGCCAGAGGATGTCAGCCAGAGATTGCAGCATGGAGCCCAGAACTTCTGGTTGAGCTACAGCGTTGCTTCACAAGAGCTCTCTTCTTGATTTAAAGTCGAAATCGGGACATAGAGCTGGGGGCAATCACGACCTGGCCCCTGTCTCCAAACGGGCCGGGCCCGGGCCGGGCACTAAACCAAACCCACCGTCTTCACCACTTTCACAGCTCCAGCTCCATCCACCTGCAGCCTTGAGGCCCTGGGCGGGGCATGGCCAGCAGGGGGCGCTGCGGGGCCGACAGAGCAGCGACCTAGAGCTCCCAGCAGCCCCCGCGGCGAGCGGCGAGCGGCGGAAGCGGCGGCGTGGTTGCTGGGGGAAGCGGGGCGGGGCTGTAACCGACCCGTCTGAGTCTCTGGGGCGCCGCGCGAGCCGGGTGACGGTCAGTCGGGGCTGGGACCCCGCGCGGTGTGGGGGGTCGGGCCTGACGCGCGGGGCGGGGCGGGGCGGGGCGGGGCGCTGGCCGTGGGCCGTGGTGCCGGCGGGGCTGGCCCAGCGGATGCTGGGGGCCCCGAGCCCCCGCGGCCGGGGACCCTCCGCCGGCTGGAGCCGGGCGCGCCCCGCGGGGACCCTGCCTCGTCTGTGGGCCGGGCCGGCTCCCCTGGCCCCGCGCTGCGCCCCCTTGCAGCGCCCGGGGGGCTCAGCACCGACAGAGGGGTCCCACTGCGCTCCCCGGCCGTGGCCCGTTGACTGGGGCTTGGCCAGGCGGTGCCTAGACGCCGTTTACTCGCCCGCCAGCAGAGTAAATATAGGCCAAGGCCGGGCTGGGTGAGGCCAGGAGCGCGGTGCCCGTGTCCGGCTGCTGAGAGAGGTGGCTGCTCGGGTCTTCGGGCCACGGGAAGGGTGTAGTAGGGCCCGGACTCCCGTGGCTGGAACAGGAGACCGGGACACCTGGGTTATATTTCTTGCGTGGCCAGTGGCAGCTGCAAAATCTTCCATCTCCGGGCATTAGTTGCCCCCTGAAAAAAGGAGGAGCCACCCTGATGTGTCCCGGCCCCCCCCCCGGGTTAATTTTGCTAATGTGTGCTGGGAGCATCCAGTGGGAGGCAGTGGAGGAGGTTACAGTGCTCCCAATAAAAGAGGCAGAAGCCTGACCTAAAGGGGCTCACCCGACTTGATCATCCCAGTAACCTGTCCCCAGTGGGAGTCCCACTGGTACCCATTCTCTGTACCGACCCACGGCACTTAAAGCAGCACGTGTACTCCACTTAGGAAAGAACAACCCATTGCACACATACAAAATGGGCAATGACGGCCTAGGAAGGAGTACTGTAGAAAGGGATCTGGGTGTCATAGTGGACCACATGCTAAATATGAGTTAGTGTAACATTGCAGAAAAAGCAAACACCGTTCTGGGATATATTAAGTAAGTATTGTAAGTAAGACACAAGAAAATTCCGCTCTACTCTGCGCTGTTTAGGCCTCAACTGGAGTATTGTGTCCAGTTCTGAGAGTCTCATTTTAGGGAAGATGTGGAGAAATTGGAGAAAGTCTAGAGAAGAGCAACAAAAATGATTAAAGGTCTGGAACACTTGACTTATGAGAGAAGATTGAAAGAACTGGGTTTGTTTAGTCTGGAAAAGAGGAGACTGAGAAAGGACATAATAACAGTTTTCAAGTACCTAAAAGGTTGTAATGAGGAGGGGGAAAAATATTCTCCTTAACTGCTGATGATAAGACAAAAAGCAATGGGCTTAAATTATGGGAAGGGAGGTTTAAGTTGAACATTAGGAAAAAATTCTTAACCGTCAGATGAGTAACCACTGGATTAAGCTGGCTATGGAGGTTATAGAACCTCCATCATTGGAAATTTTTAGGAGCAGGTTAGACAATACCTGTCAGGGATGGTTGAAGAGCGTACTTGGTCCTGCCATGAGTGCAGGGGACAGGACTCAATGACCTCCCATGATCCCTTTCAGTTTCTATGATTCTGTGTTGTTTCTGTACATAGCCTGGGTATTTCCATTGCTTGGTGTGTAGTGGGGAATGTGAAAGTGCGGCAGGATAGGTTGGATCAAATAACTCCAGTGGCTCTAATTCTGGGCAGCTATAAAGTACCGGGTTGAAAGTGGTCCCAAGGCAGCGATCATTGGCCAGCGGAGGAGATTAGTAGTAAGAGATGATCTGGGAAACAGGTCACGGTGGTCAGGAAGAGTTTCCATCTCTCACTCATCTTTGCATTGACTCCGTCCAGGCTTGTCAGCAACTGTGCAGGTCATGTCAGTTACAGTTTTTTGTGCCCATGGTAGTATACAATAATGAAAGAGTGGAGATACTGCAAGGAGAGGTGCTATATAAAATCATGAGAGAGAAGGAATAGCATCCATTTCTATAGCACCATTCCTTTCCAAGAACCCCAAAGCACTATATATGCTGCATCTGGGGAACACTTGCTTAGTATGGAAATGCAGCCACTTCTGGAGTGGAGCATATCAGCTGTTTAACAGCATGCAGTAATGCAGTTGATGCTTCAGAGGAGATGTAGGGAGGCGGAATATAATCCCCTGTGTTGGAATTTGTCTAGATTAGAACACCTGGATTGTTAAGAATAGTAACATGGGATCATTAATGACCAAGAGTGGTCAGAGCCTCAGTTTTGGGATGTGTCTGAAGCTGTGTGCGTGTGGTAGAATACAGTAGACTTTGTCCAATCAATCAAAATCCTTTCCCAGTGAGCCTTGCCTTGGAAATCTTGATGAGGAAATGGGTTAGGGTAAGCTGTCCATGGTCCTGGAGCTGGAGGATGTAAATTCCAACTTGGAGACATGCCCATACTATGATGGAGCGAGCATGCCTAAAATACCAGTGTAATCACAGTGGTGCAAGTGGCAGGAGGGGCTAGCCACTCCAAGTATGATCCTGTCAGTGACTTTGGGTGTGGAGATGAGACCTAGCTCCAGTGCAGACATACCCTTTGTGCCAAGTGCTAGGAGGGGGTGATACTGAAGGGTTTTGCTTTGTAGTGACCATAATTTAAATCTCATTTGAAAATTTTCATCTGGGTTCATATTGACTTCGCTTGCCCAGCTAGCAGACCAGAGTTATGTGACTGTTGGGGTGTGGTGCTCCAGAAGAAACCAGTCGAAGCTAGCTGAGATCAGCTGAATTATTCTAATGGAGTTTGCTGCAATTTCCTTTAGAGTAAGGTTAAATCCAACCCTCCCTCTCTACCTGGAGAATTGGAGAGAGTGGAGGCCACTGGTTCTTCCCTCCCCAGCAAAATGGTAGGTGACTACAAATGTGAGCTGATTGCAATCCAACTATATTTAACTTGTTGTTGTCTTTGGTATCGCTGAAAACTAGCGACATTAGCTGTTCTATCGGTTTTATGGCAACTAGCTGACCTCTCCAGTAGCAGGATCTTGCTTGCATCCTGAATTGGATCACAATATGCTGTGTGATCTCCGGCTGACCCAAGCTGCCATGTACAAGTGCTTACTGTTGCACCGTTTCCAGGTGGAGGGTCTGTGGGAGACCATCTCTGACGTGCTGAGTCCTCTGGCTGCTCCCTTTCCCACTGCACGTTGACGTCGCTCTCCGTCTGTCATCTGTTAAGTAAAAGGTAAGAAGTAACCTCCATTGTCCTTGGAGCATTGAGAAGACGCTGTTGCCTTCCCAGCTCAATCTCCTCTCAAGGAGGCTCCAGACTCAGAACCCTTCTGCCATCCCTTTTGGAAGAGAGCCCCATTACCTCCTGTTTTAGACCACTACTGCATAGTGTAAATTCTGCTCCTTGGAAAGAACATATGAGCTGAGCTGGCTTTGTTCCTACAGGTTGAGTATAGAGACCTGTCTAGCTCCTAGGGAACTGATGTCCCCTATGCAAAAGCTACCAGCACAATTGGCTGAAATTGGCCCTTTGTCTGCTCCTCAGTCTCACTGCAAACAGGACTTGGTGGTTGAGGGCTGAGACCCAGTGATAGGGTACAATGAGGCCTTCAGTATCTGTGGCTGCAGTGGACATCTCTTACTGCAATGACTTCCCACAGAAAGTGGTTAAAGGCAGAGTCCTGGTCTGTCCCTGTTGCTCTCTGCATGGAGCAACCAGTGGCAACTGCATACATGAGGCTGGAGTCGTTGGGCTCTGAGCAGTGGAGTGAATTGCACATGAGGTGTAACTTAGACACCAAAGGAGTTGAGGAAGCTCCCACTGGCACAGGATGGCAGTCTCCCATCCCACCTCTCCTGCTAATTGCTTTTTCTGCCACATTCCTTCTCCCCTGTTAAACCCGCCCAGAACTGCTTTCTGAACTCCTGCTGTCCCTGAAGCTGGAGAAATCTCTGCTGTTGACCGGGATGGGAGCTGACTCAGATTCCTGTAATGTACAGTGCCCCCTGCTGGTTCTGTATCTGGCCTGTGTCCCCTGCAATGGCTGTCTCTGTGGGGGAAGGTGTAATGCCAGCCAAAGACACTCTGTGGCCCCTTCCTCTGTTATCTGCTACCAGCCCACCCAGCATTCCAGGCAGCAGAAGTCACCCTACCTCATTTGGAAGGCTATTTGCACAGCAAATGCTCCATCTATTAGAATCCATCAAGATAGAATAGAAAAGGAAGATGGGCTAGATCTGAAATGGACCTTTGAATTCACACTAGAGGGCCTGCTTCCACCATCACAGGTCTCTGGTTGAATCACAATTCCTGCCTAGCTTCAGCACCCATGCACTCTAAAATCCACTGCAGTGTGTCTTTCTTAACAGGGTATAAATTTCCTTCTGCTCTATTCTGTTATATTAATCTCTGTGACAAATTTTCTATTGATGCTGCATGATCTTTCTCTCCGATTTCCACAGGGCTTAGCTGCTAACAGCATTCAGCAGCTTTTGCTTTGCTCTGACTCTGTGAGTGTTGGCTTTCTCATGGCAGAGGGAAAAGTTCAAACTAGCGACCTTGCCAGAAGGAGAAGGCCTGACAGTCCGACTCCATGGGCCAAGGTTGTGAAAGTGGATCAAGCAAAATTGGAAGGAACATTCACAGATGGCGCTGTTCTAGAATAGCTCCGTGTGTCAACAAGCCCTTACACACTCACTGACGTGTAACTGTCACCACATGTATCGCTTCTGCATTAGCCTCCGGGGATGAATAATTAGCTTTCTACTAATGGTTCTCATTGCAGTGAGAGCTGTGCCTCCTCGAGGGTGACAGGGAGGCTTAGATGGATTAGCCATTAGCGTCAGAGGCTCTTTTATCCCCACTTGGTATCAATAATTCATTGGCTTGTAAATGGAATTGAGGATCCTGTAGTGCCTTCGTGATCTCCCTGCTCCTGCATGTCACGCCACCGTGGTGCTGAGACATGAGCTCGGGGGGAGGAATCTTCCTGTGGGAGGGCTCGCCTGTCTTTCAGAATTGTTGAGTGTCGGGAATGCTGCTGTTCCGGGATAGGGCCTGATCCTGAGGAGTTGCGGCACACCTGCGGAGTTCATGCTGCTCAGCTCTGGCCTGGCCCAGTTTATTACTGTTATTTTGTGATGGGGGAGCGAGTCTCAAGAAGTGAGTTCATGTCTGCTGGTGACCAGGGGCTCTCTGAATAGCTTCCTTCAGTACTGCAAGGGAAGAGCTGCTGGCTCCTCCTGTGTCAGAGATCTAGCTGTCAGGGGAACCAGCAGGTGCGCATGTGACCAGAGTTCTGCTCTGCAAATGACATCACGGCCCTGTGTCAGGCCACACCAGATCTGCCTTACTGATAATTAAGTAGCCAGCCTGGCCCACTCCACAGGATCTGAGTCTGGCTGGGCATTTTCCTCCTTACACAACAGGGCATGCTAATTGGGTAGGATGGGGTTTTGCACACCTAGAGGACCAGTACAGCAGGAGCTAAGGCTTTAAACTACAGTGTACGTGCCCCGCTTAAGGCTGTGGCAGGGAATTATCGAGTGATGCATCCTCTGCTGTCCACTCTCTGTTTTGGCAGGGTACAACAGCAAACACGGCCACATGCTGGTCAGTCAGTAGCCAGCGGGGATTCCCAAATGAAGCCTGAAGCTTGATCAGTGTCCAGATGGGGGTGGTGTTTCCTGGCATGTAGGCCAAAAGTCAGGGATTGACATAATTTTTCAGATCAGGTTCTCAAACTAGTACCAGCAGAAAATGTTTGATACTCAGCTATCAGATGTCACATTTGCATTCCCTCATACCTCATGCCACCCTCCCCAGGGGCAGGAGGTCTACTGGCCTCACTCCCCACCTGCCCTGAGGAGGGAGGGTCTGTACCTGCAAGAGGGGAAGTGAGGCTGGGGAGATGCACTTCCCCTCCCCACCTCCGCACTTCCTCTCTCCTCCCCTGCAGTTACCCCGTGTGCAGCAGCTGCTGGTCCCCTGCAGCCCAGCTCCGGCTGGAACAGGGCAGCCTCACCACCACCACCACCCCCTGCCTGGGCGTCACTCAGCATCTCTCTTACAGCGGCTCTGGGTTGGTTATTAAATACCTTCCTCAGCCTCAAACTCGGAAAGGCCTCAGTGTTTACTCCAGGGGTGTCACTGGAGCTCAGTACAGGGGGCACGAGCCCAGAGTGTCCAAGCCAGTGACCCAAGTCCCAAGCCGGCAATACAGGCGTAAAGAGGTGTGCTGGCTCTTTTAAGTCTACTCTGCAGCATGTAGGTGAGGTACATGGTGCAGAGCAGGAGAAGAGGAGGGAAAGTTAAATGCCTCCTCTCAGGTAGGACGGGGGGGCAGCAGCTGCCCCAGGTCAGGGCCCACAGTGGCTAGCCCCAAGGTGGGGGGGAGGAGGCTGCTCATGGCATCTGGCCCAGGCCACGGATTGGTGAGACCAAAGGCAGGAGCCAACTTGGGACTGGCAGGGCTGAAGGCAGGAGCCGGCCCGGGACCTGGGACTGGGGGAGCGCGAAAGAGAGGAGCTGGCCCAGGACCTGGGACTTGGGATTGGCAGGGCCAAAGGCGGCAGCAGCAGAGGCCAGGGTCCAGATCTGGCATAGGAGCCAGTGGGGGCAGCCATGGTCCAGATCCAGCCTAGGAGCTGGGGCTTGCAGTGGGGCTGGATCCGGCCCACGGCCAGAGGCATCAGGGGCTGGATCCAGCCTGGGGCTGGTGGTGGCAGCGGGGGCCAGTGGCTGGATCCAGCTTGAGAGCCAGGCCTCTGGCTGCAGGGGCTGGGAGTGCGGTGGGGAGCATGGTTTCGGGCAGGGGGCAGGGTGGGTGAGACTGGGCCAGTGCAGGGTATGCTGGTATGCATCTGAGCCTTTGGGGTATGCTTTTTGAAAGGTTAGGTGCTCATGAGTACCCGAGTGCCACTTACGTTAATCCCTGCCAGTGGTGTTTTCCTTACCTGGGTGTCTGTTTCCAACAAACAGATGTATTTAAAATATTTGCTGTGGCTGGTAAATGACTCCCAGGAAAAACCCATCTGGCTTCTGTTCCCAATGGTGTCCACATGTCAATTGCAGCCGCAGAGCCTTGGCCAGGATGTCTGAGGGGCCTTCCAGGATCTCAGGACCCATCCCTCCTGACCCCACGCTTTTCCCGGACTATTACAAACGCCCCCTCTCAGGTGAGTGCTGGCAAAGCACAGAACAGCGATGGGGTCCTGCATAGTCAAGAGTTCTCATTAAGGTCTTCCCTTCCTGTTGAGGGCTTTATGCCGCTGTGTGCCAGGCCAGAGAGTTGATCATTGACGTAGTTTCCCCCAAGTCCTGCTGTGCAGGCAAGCTGAGAGTCCTGCAGAGCTGAGGTTCTCTGCTCCAAAAGATGCGGAGTGGGCCTGCTTCATCCTGCAAAGAAGGTCAGATCCTCTGAGGTGCTGAGCACTCCCAGTTCCCATTGGCTCCAGTGCCAGGACCAGGTTAACATTAGGAACAGCGTCAATGAGAGGCAAAGGGTCCTGTCCAGCAGACTAGAAGTTAGAAGGTGGGCTGAGGTGACAAGGGGGATCCCAAACCTCATCTGAGGCGGCCTTGGCTAAGATGGGGCTAGCCTGGAGCAAGCCGGGGGTGTGGACAGAGAAAGCGATGGGCTGGTGCTGCACATCTTAATTCTCACTCTCTCTCTCTCTCTCTAGCTCGAGGGAGGCTGGAAGGGAATGCTTTGAAGCTGGACTTCCTCTCCGGCCCCCTAGCCCCAGATCCCAGCCTGTACCCCACCTGCTATAGTGCCCGCCCTGCCCATCCTGCCCCACGTATTCGCCCCAACGGTCAGGACATCCTGGAGATGGGGCAGAAGGGGATGGTTGGGGTCTTGCTGAAGCTGGAAGGGATCTCTCTTTACAGGGATCCCCTGAAAAGTAAGTGCAACTGAGTGACTGTAGGTGGCCGTGGTTAAGAGCAGGGCACATGGTTTAATGGGAAAGAGTGGCAAGAGCTTAGGGTTGGGGATTTTCAGCCAAGCCTCACAGCTACCAGGAAGGCAAAGGTTTGGGTTTGTTGGGGGTGGATTGACTCTGGCTGTGCTGCAGTGGGAGTTTTTGAAGTCATGGCCTCACCCTAACTCCAGCGTGGTCTTTATCTGGGGCTTTGAGAATGGAAAGCATGGGTGTGTGTAGTGTGGATAGGAGACATGCAGGTGGAGGACAGGGGTGGTCTGGGAGCAAATCAAGCACTTCTGTTTGTCCAAGTCAGCGCTGAAGGGATGGTGGTTAAATTGAGATGCAGTATACTTAATGCTGATGAAAAGAAGTGGATTTTTACACAACATGGTTAGCCCGTGGAACTCATTGCAACAAGATATCGTGGAGGCTGGGAGCTAAGTAGGTACATGGTTAATGAGAATAGCTATGGGGAGTGCCCTGCAAAAGGGGGCCCTGCTCCCCCACACAGCCACCAGGGGAGCCTGGGAGAGGAGAATTTGAGAACAGCCAAGGAGAAGGCTAAGGGGTGACTTAATGACAATCTATAAGTACCTATATGGGGAACAAATATTTAACAACGGGCTCTTCAGTCTGGCAGAGAAAGGTCTAATGGCTGGAAGTTGAAGCTGGCCAAATTCACACTGGAAATGAGGTGTAAATGTTTAACAGTGACAGTAATTAACCACTGGAGCAATTTACCAAGTGTTTTGCTAGGTTCTCTGTCACTGGTAAGTTTTAACTCAAGATTGGATGTTTTCCAAAAGACCTGGTCTGTGAGTTGTGTTGGGAAGGTATCTGGCCTGTGTTGTACAGGAGGGTCCCTTCTGGCCTTGGAATCTATGAGCCATTTCTGACTGGAGATTGTTTTAACTTGTGCCTGCTGAGGACAGCCAGGGTGCAGTCTGTCCCAAAGCATCCGGTAGGAGTTGGCTGTGTCAGCAGAGAACCCCTGTCTGGGAATTCCCTAGCCGGAGGATTGAGGGTAGTTTCTGCCACCTGAGCTGAGGACAGAGGATCTGCTCTAAAGTATCAGTTTGGACCCCTTGATCTTTTTGAATCAGACTGGTTGGCAAGATGGCTCTGATGTAGAGTCTGCTTCTTTTGTTAACACCCTGCTCTCAGTAAGGCCTCTGGTTCCATCCCTGCCCTACTTCTGAGGCAGGACTAACTGGCAGTGGTTTTCTTTCCTGGGTGGTGGGGAGCTGGGTGTTAATGGTGTATGCTGCGTGATGCTCAGCTAGAACATTGCCCCAGCCCTCGGGGGTGTCGGACAGCAGAGGGGGAGAGACAGGCAGCCCATCGTTTGGGCTCCGCATGATCCCAACCTACAGTGCTAGTCCTACATCCAGCTTTGCGTGGGGGAGTCTGCAGGCCTGACATGCGAGCCTGTGCCTCTCCAAGGCCACCTGCAGGGGGTGCCAGTGAGTCGTTCTGTGTCATGGCAACATTGAGTCGGTCCAGAAAGCCAGTCTCTTACCTGCACTTACAAGGGGCTCAGTGGCTATGATTCTCTTGCCCCCGGCGCACAGGGCGGATAAGCGCTCACTGCTGTTTGCAGAGAATGGAGTAGCTCAGTTGGCAGAGGCCTTGGCCTCTCGTGTAAAAGGGCGCGGGCACCCACTTATGGCTCGGGAGGGCTTGTTGTATGGTCCTGAGGTGAAAGCTGTGTCTCCTCTGGGTGTGCAGGGAAAGAGTCCAAGGACCATGAGAAGGAGAATGTGAGGCGGATGAGGGAGATCCAGAAGAAGTGCAGAGAGAAGGAGCTGGCCCGGGAACACAGCCAGCCCAAACCTGTGAAGGCCCTGTGGAAGTCCCAGAAGTATGAGAATGTGGAGTCCAAGGTGAAGGCCAAGCTGCAGGTATCTGCCTACTCCATTGCCCCAGCAGCGTGAGCCCAGGCACAGGACTGTCTGCATGTCCCCTAGATAACCGGGCAGCACACTACCAGTGGGGCTGTCGCTATTGGGGTATGTAGGGAGACCCTTGTAGGTCTGGAAAACCCACGGGATGGCAGTGTTCCCTTCCCACTGTGGAGGTGAGAGCCATGTCCGAGGCAGGAATACCCAATTCTGGACTCCATTTCCATCTCTGTCTTTCTGACGGTCTCTGGAGAGAGCTGCTGAGTCTCCCCAAAAGCCACTTCTGATCCCCTCCTTGGCAGCTCACGGGGTAGTCACATGTTCCTCTGGCCAGAGATTTCCAGTGCTAGGTGTCAGTTGTTTGGTTCCTAGGGCTCCCCTTGTTGTTCTGGATCCTCCACAGATATGGTTGGTTTCAGCCACGGCCCCTTCTTCCCACCCTGGACAATCACACCTCTCATGTTTCCCACCCTGCCCTAGGAGCAGGTTTAACCCTCGTTGCAACCACTGGGGGGGGGCGGGGGCAGTGCAAAGTAGAGGGGGAAACTGAGGCACACAAGCATCATAAAAAGATTAAGAAAATCCCCACTTTGTCACACAGACGTTCTAGTCCCTGCCCCAGCCAGTTGCAGCATGACGCCTGGCCCTGGCTTTAACACTGTTCGCTGTGGTGTTAAATTCACTGCAGCCCAGGGGTTTGCTCCAGCAGATTCCTCTCTCGTACTCCAGTGCTACTCCACTGATTTAAATGGCCTAATGCAGAACTTCCTCTGGCCTGTAGCAGCAGGGTTGGGGTTGACCATGGAACTCCTATGCTCTGAAGGGCTTTGCCCAGGACCTGCTGTAGTGTCTGTCTCTGCTTTTCACAGGAGAGCTCTCCCCCATCCAACCCGGAGTCTCAGAAATTCCTGAGGGCGTATTCCCGCTGTGGCTCAGGGGTCCAGCCACGCCGGTCGCTGTCGCCCAGCCCTGCCAAGACGAGAGCAGTGATGGACACTGAGGCTGCAGGAGCAGAGAGCCCTGATGAAAAGGTGAGTGACTGCTCGCTGACTCCATGCTCCCAGGGGCTCCTGCGTCTTGCTTGGTACGGTTCCTTCACTCCAGCATCTGAAGGCATCGTGCCGTGCAGAGGTATCGCTGCTCCCTGAGCCCTCATGCCACTCACTTTCCTTTCAGATCCAGGTAGAAGGCATCCACATCGATTTCGTCAGCCACAACGCCCGCACCGCCAAGCGGGCCCAGGTGCGGCGCTCACGCTCACTGCAGTCACTGGCCGAGGTGCTGGAGCAAAAGCACCGGGAGCAGGAGGAGTATAACGCCAAGCAGAAGGGTCACGTGCCCCAGTAGTACGTAGGCTTCTGCCCAGCCAGAGCCTCTGTCATGAGCAAACCAGGTCCCCTCTGGCCCATGCCCACCTGCTGCTCTGTGCACGGGACAGCAGGGGCTTCCCTCGCAGTGTCCTGAGCGTGTGCTGCTGTTACCTGGCAGCTGCACACCCCTCAGTGCCCTGCTGCTTCCTTATCTGCCACGCTTAGTGAGCTCCCGCGTCAGGGCAGTCACACCCGCAATGAGTTTGGCCGAAGAGGGTCAAACAATTTCCCAGCGAAGCTGCTGAGTGTGGCGCAGCGAGACCCTGGCTGCTCTGGGAAACCCCGTGGAATGTGTCCTGGCAGCTCCACGTAACGGAGCTTTGTGGCTGGAAGTGATTTTCAGAGGAGCTGAGTGTGAGTCGTTCCCATTGACGTGTACGCCCTGGGAATGGGTGGCAAAGTGACTTAGGAGACTGTCTATTGACAGGCCTGAGTCACTTCTGCAAACAGTTGCCCAAGTACCGAGCATGTCCCACGAAGTCCAGTGGGGCCTCCTGAGTGACACCTGCATGGGACTGAGCCCTAGGCCAGCGGCATGGCCGATTTCTGTATCATAAGCATGGGGGCTTATCGGGGATGGAAGACAGAATCTCTCACCCGGCACTGGGTGGCTCAGGGCCTTGTTGTCTGGTGCACCATGAGAAGTGAGTTTGGGGTTTCTGTTCGGTTCCTGCATATCCCAGGAGCACCTCGCCCAGAGTTGATGGGCTGTGCCACGGGTTGATTCCTCCATGCCATGGCCATATCTGTTGCTGGCAGCGTGGTTGTGGGATGTTGCACTGCCCGTGCTGTGCCAGGCCTGTGGAGGGACTGCGGCCCCCGTCTCCAGGACTGGCAGTCACTCAGTAGGGTGACAAAGTCCTGTTGGGCCAGTATCTATGAGGCTGGCACCCATCCCGCTCCCCTGGGCAGGGCAGGCTGCTTGTCCCATGTGAGCCTCTTGCTCAGTGTCCTTTTCTGCCCCACACATCTGGGTCCCTCCCCTTGCCACACGTGCTGACTCTCTGCCCCCTCGACAGCCTGCTGGAGAGGAAGGATCACTGGCGCAGGGAGCTGGAGGAACGGCAGCGGAACCTGCCTGACCCTGACATGCCACCTGGTCACGCCATGATGCCAGAGAGCAAGCGGCTGGAAACCCTCAACGGCCTGAAGCAGAGTAAGGGCAGGGGAGCCACTCGCTCCGGTGGCAGCGGCGTCCCCAGACGGGCTGGGGGAGAGAAGCCCTGTGCTGTTCTGCAGGGGGCACGCTGTACGGTGGGCCGGTTCTGCTCACTACAGCGCTAGCCTTGGCCACTGGTTAGTGCTTTTCTGGGATCGCAGAGCTCCCATGTCGGCGATGGAAAGTCTTATCGCAGCCCAGCTCCCCTGGCAGTGCACTTCTGCTAGTCCCCCGCCTCGGGCAGCCGCAAGCCCTCAAGTGGGGTGCCCCAGACCTCCCCTCCCCCTCTAGCCGAAGGTCCTGCAGTGCGATGCCTGGAGCCGGACACACTCTCCCAGGGGTTGTTGCACTTTGTGAGGCTCCCTCTCCACTGCAGCATGCTGCCTCTGTGTGCATTGGCTTTCACGGTGGGTGTCGCAGGCCCTGCGGGATCACATGAGGCTAGTTAGCGGTTTCTGGGGACTGAAACCAGCACTTAGCGGTAGAGCCGAGAGGCGTGGCCGGGGCCCCCAACTCCTCCTCTCACCAGCCCCTTCTGTCCCAGGCCAGGAGCAGCTGGTGAAGGACCTTGTGATGCTGCCAGTGAGAGCTGACACCCTGAGCATTCAGAAGAGGCGGGTGGAGCTGGAGAAGAAGCTGACGCAGATCGATGAGGCCCTCAAAATCTTCTCCCGGCCCAAGGTCTTCATCAAGCTGGACTCATGAATGGGAGCATTGTACTGTGTGTGGACCTGCCCCTCTGCTGGGGGTGGTCCTGGCTGCTGTGCTCTGAGCAGTGGGAGGGAGGGAGGGAAACCAAACAGTCTGCTTTCACTGGCTCCTGCAGCAGCTGTTTCCAGAGCTCATCAGTGCTGCACAGCCAAGCCAGCCCTAGGCAGAGAGAAGCTGGGCCTGTGTGGGTGATGGCACCAAACAAATCCAATGGGCTCCGCTGAGGGCCACTGTCTTCAAGGCAGTGCCCAGCCTGAGGAGCGGGTTGGCTAATGGCACCTTTTATGCAGGCTGGCACTGCTCAGCCTCCCTACAGAGTGGCCCCCGCTCTGCATGACTGGTCTCACCTGGCCTCTCGTGTAGATGGAGTGATGGTTTGTGAGAGATGGCAGGAGCAGCCATTCCTGGGCTGCTCTGTGTGCCTGCCTGCTGGGGTGGTGGAGAGCTGCAGGGAGTATTTGGAGGGGAGATCCTTGAATGCAGGAGATACGCTCAGACTCTCCATAGAGTCACTGAACCCTGCAGCATCCTGGCTCCTCCTGCTGGAGTAGGTGCTACACAGCGGTGCCTGAGTGCCAGCTACCTCCCCCCCCACCCCACACTGGGACACTGCTGCATGGCACCCCTCCGTCCTGGCATGCAGTCCTGGCATAGGGGGCAGCCCTTCATCTGCAGGTCATCCCACCTGCCAGAGAAAGGGTAGCCCAAGACTAGCATAGGGGCTGGGTAAGCAGGTGTGGGGATCCTGTCCCTGCCCGCAGGAAGCTGGCACTGCAGTGGGAGGGGAGCTTGGGGACCTCATGGGGGTGCTATTGGACAGCTTTTAAATAAATGGTTTTGTAGGTATTGTGTGCATTAGGGGTGTGTGTGTGCGGAGGGGCCCAGCCCCTCTGTGCTATGCTGGCGGATGGGGGTCAATACATGGCTGGTTGCTGTGTGAGCTGTGGGTCCCGCACTGAGGTGGGAGCCCACAGTGTGCTGCTGTGGGGGGAATCAGCAGGGTGCTGGGCCGGAAGGTAGGGCCCAGGGGCAGCGTGTGTCTTTCATGCTCCTCGGTGATCCAGCTGTGTGCATGTGTGGCACCAGCTGCTTTTCTCCTCCAGCTGCACAAGCCAGTGAAGGAGATAAGCCCCCGTCCGGGACTCAGTGATTGCTGGTGCTGACGCCCTGCTGTGGGCGATGGAGGAAAGAAGAAACTGCTTGTGGAGGAGGAGCAGCTAAAAGCCTGTACGTCTGGGGAAGGCAGCCTTTGTGGGCATGCACTGTTGGCTGAAGCTAGCCCAGTCTTGCTATTGGAGGCAGTGGGCGCGTGACTTGCCAGCCCTGCAGCCGTGCTCCCACTGGGGCTAGCTGGCATGCGCTGCAGGCGAGGGATGAGGGCTTCAGCCAGTGTGGTGCAGGAGCCTGTGGATGCCACTGAAGGGTGCAGGAGATGGAGACTTCCCCATCCCTGTGGCTGACTGAGTTCAGCCCCAGTGGTGGTGGCCAGTGGCCTTTGTGCCATATGTCTGGCTGTCTTTTCCCCTGCCCCATGGGGCGCTCTCCCCACCGCAGGCAGGCCTGAGTGCCAGCATGTCTGCACTTGGCCCCACAGCTGCCAACTTGGTGGGTGGGAGTGCTGCATTGTGACCTGCACGGCTCACGTGACACCCTTCCCCAGCACCAAACTCCGCCCCCTTCCACTCCCCTGCAGCTCAGTCGAATAGTGGGAGTAAAGTAGCGTGGCTCAGAGTGCAAGTGGTTCCCGCTGTGCCAGGAGAGCTGCCCATCCTTGCAGGGTAAGTGGCCCAGGAGTGGGAGCAGGATTGGAATCGGCCCCCTGGTTTCTGTAACTCTACAGTCTTGTGCCCTGAGCAGAGCGTATGAGAAAGGGAGCGGGTAAGACCCTGTGCCCACAGCCAGAAAGGGGAGGGAGATATCCCCAGAAAGAAGAACATTGCTGCTGAGCCCTGTGCTAGAAGGGAATCTGTTACAGCTGCCTGCTGCTGGGGCTGTGGAAGTGGCTGCAGGAAAGAGAGACGGCAGAAGAGCTGGTGGACCGCCAGCCAGCCTTGGTGGGTCTCTGAGAACCTGAGTGGGAGTCTTAGATTCCACGCAGGCCAGAGATCTGACCCAAAAGGATTCCTAGAGCTGCTCATTTAGAAAAACATGCAATCTTGATTTTAAAATGGCCAGCGATGGAGAATCCACAGCCTTTGGTAAATTGTTCCAGTGGTTGACTACAGGCACTGTTAAATTTATGCCTCATTTCTAGTCTGAATCTGTCTAACTATGATTGCCAGCCACTGGGTTGTGTTTGTCTGCTAGACTGAAGAGCCTGTTTTTAAAAATTTGCCCCCATGTAGGTATTTATAGCCTGTAATCCTGTCACCCCCTTAACCTTCTCTTTAAGTTAACTAGCTTGAGCTCCTTGACTTTAGCACTATAAGGCAGGTTTCCTAGTCCGTAAATCATTCTCATGGCTTTTGTCTGACTCCTCCCTTTTATCAATATCCATCCTGAGTCCGAGAGAACAGAGTGGACCCCGGAGACCAGCCATGGTCACACCAGTGCCAAATGCAGAGGCAAAATAACCTCTCTCCTTCTTGAGATTCCCTTCTTTGTGCATCCCAGGATGTCATTAACCCGTTTAGCCATAGTGTCCACTTGGAGCGCATGTTTCTCTACCAAACCCCCCAACTTTTTTTCAGAGACTGTAAGGATGGTCAACTTTCTTTGTTCCTAGATGGCCACTTTTACATTAGCTGTATTAAAACACCTATTGTTTGCTTGCATCCAGCTTACCAACTCATCCAGAGAGCCTGAATCGTTGACCTGACTTCTTCATTACCGTCCACTCCTCACAGTTGTTGTCATCTGTGAATTTTATCAGTGATGGTTTTGTGTTGTCTTCCAACTGATTAATAAAAATGTTAAATGTGAATGTAGGTCCAAGAACAAATCTCTCTGGGATCCCACTGGAAACACACTCATTCAGTGATGTATCATTTCATTTTGAGGCCTATCACTCAGCCAGATTTTAATCCATTTAACGTGCACCATTTACATTTTATATGTTCTGGGTTTTTAATCAAAATGTTATGTGGTACCAAGTTAAATACCTTAGAGAAATCTCAGTATACTACATCAATGCAATTCCTTTATCAACCAAATTTCTACTCTCATCAAAAGAAGATATCAAGTTAGGTTGACAGGATCTATTTTCCATAAAACCATGTTGATTAACATTCATTAAATTACTCTCCTTTTAGTCTTTATTAAATCAAGTCCTGTATTAACTGCTCCGTTATCTTGCCCAGGACTGATATCAGACTTACGGGCCTATAATTATCCTGGTTGTCCCATTTATCCTTTGGAAATATTGGCACATTAGCTTTCTTTCAGTCTTCTGGAATTTCCCTGGTGTTCCAAGACTTATTGAAAATCAACATTAATGATCCAGTGAGAGCCTCAGCCAGATCTTTTTAAACTCTTGGATGCAAATTAGCTGACTCTACTGATTTTTAAATGAATTACTTTAGTTGTTGCTGCTTATCATCATCCAGTGGAATGAAAAGAGTTTTATCAGATGATGTGAAGGCATTGTCCATTTTTCTTCTCAAATACAGATCAGAAATATTTATTGAACACGTCTTCCTTTTTTCATTGTTCTAGCTGGAGATGGTAGCATGATCAATAATGTACTAATAACTTTGTTAGGTTATTTTTTTTGTTCCTAATTTACTTTAAAAATTCCTCCTTATTGTCCTTGTGTCTGGGGGCAGGTTACTGCACAGGCCTGTGCTGAAGGCCCCCCACATTGAGGGAGCTGCCCTAGCAGTGCCAGCCCCTGTCCCTCCGACCCAGCCTTTCACAATAGCGCTGGCCTGCGGGCCCCCCCTGCAGCAGTGCTGGCCCACAGGTCCCCTGTAGCAGAGCCGGCTGGGGCCATGGAGCCCCTGACCCCGTCCCCCTGAACCAGAGGGGCCAGGTACCTAGCCCCTCAGGCAGGGCACCACTGCAGTGGGGGGCCCCACTATGGTGGGCAGCCCTGGCCCCCGGCATTGATCTGGCCCTGCTTGTGTCCCTTTACTTCCTTTATCAATTTTCTACAATTCCTACCTCCTTCCACTTATTTTATTTATATATATATATACCTCCTTCCATTTATTTTTTTTATATATATTTTATAGCTGCTCTCACTTGTCCTCTAAGCCAGGTAGTTTTAACCAAGGAGACCTTTTCTCCCAATTATGGGGTTTTTTTTGTTTTTGGAGTGGGGGGCATCTAGTGAAGTGTTCTTAAACAATTCCAAGTTATCATTCACATAGTTCTGATTACACTCATATCCTCCCAGCTCATGGCTCCTAATTGTTTTTAATTTTGTGACATTGGTCCCTTTGAAGCATCAAGTGTGTGCTTTTAGTCTGTTGGCCCACGTTATAAATGTGATCCTTGTACCCAGTAATTTTACCATTAAGTTTTACTTCTGTGATGAGTTCCTCTTTAGCTATTTGCACAAGATCTCATATAGAATTCCCTTGTATTAGAAGCAACATTGTTTGATTTTGGTTACTGTCATTTATATGGTTTAGAAATGCCATGAATTTTGCACCAGGCATCTTCCAGCATGTGCCTCAGGTCACAGTGCCCCATGATTACACAGCCTCTTTTCCTACAGCGGTAGGTGCACAAGGAACAACTCAACTGGTTCCTAGTGTGAGTTGGTGGGCTGTAGCAGACACCAACTAATATCCCACCTTGTACTTTATCTGTTCGGCTGTTGATCTGTAGGCATCCAAGATCATTTCCTTTTGCAATATCAGTGACTCAGGAACCTGTAATGCCATTTTTGACAGAATGCCAATTCCCCCTTCACTTTTGTCCACTCAATCCTTCCTAAATAGGTTATAACCATTGATTTTTAACACCCCAAACTTGGGAGCTGTTCCACCGGGTTTCAATATCAACATCAACGAGATCACATTTATGCTCATAGAATCATGGACTCTAAGATCAGAAGGGACCAATATGATCATCTAGTCTGGCTCCCTGCACAATGCAGGCTACAGAACCTCACCCACCCACTCCTGTAATGAACCTCTAACCTCTGACTAAATCATGATATGAGGACTTTAATAACTCAAAGACTTTAAAATACAGAGAATTAACCAGCAAGTGAGTCATGCCCAGTGCTAGAGGGAGGCAAAAAAAACCCCCAGTGCCCTAGCCAATCTGTCCTGGGGGGAAAGTCCTTCCCAACCCCAAATATGGCGATCAGTTAAACCCTGAGCATGTGGGCAGGTCTCACCAACCAGTCAAGAAAAAATTCTCTGTAATAACTCAGAACTCACCCCATCTAATGCTCCTTCCCAGGTCACTGGCATATCTATCACCAGTAGAGTGCTCATATCAGCACTTCCTCTGGTCTCTTATTACCCAGACCGCTAGCATTGGTGTGTATGCAAGGAAAGAATTTTGTCTCCTTGGTTAATTTTATTCTCAGAATCTCAATTTGTGCTAAATGAGTGTTCCTATTTTTTCTCCTGTTCCCCTTCCCCTTTGTCTAGCATGCTCCTAACTTCACTAGCCAGCCTGTCTCTAGCTAATGAGGTGGAGGCTATCCAAATCTCAGCCTCCTGGCCCCATAGGTGGTGAACCAATGTGCCATGAAACCAAAGTCCCCCACCACTTACCCAGCCTGGGGGTCATTTGCGGAATCTCCTGCCTGCCTTTGCTAGCGGACCAGGACAGAGCTCAGAGGCACTCACTTAGGCCATTCTCCTTCAGTACGTCCTTTGACGTCATCTGTCAGTGTCCTTAGTGCTGACCTGAACCATCTGTGATGTTGGCAGCTGAGCCCATACCGCCACTGAATACTGACAATACAGTCCGGCTCACCTGGGGGTTAGTGTTGTGAAACTCCATACTAGAATAAAAAGACTGTGGCCAGTGGTTTGACTTTAGTGACTGCTTGGGAGTTGCTGCCTGCACCGATTTCACTGTTAACAGCTGTATCCCAGATGTTGTCTTTAACCCTTAGGTGAACAGTCAGCCATGGTGATTATTTGCCATTTGGTCTGTTCCTGTGTGACTGCTAGGGGTGCCTGGGATAAGAGACCAACATCGGCTCAGACTTGATGAACCCATGTAATGCCGCTGCCCCCACCACCTCTCAATTGGTGGAATTGTTACCCAGATGTTACAACACCTGGCGAACAGCATTTGCAGGAATGTCTTGTGACGTTTTCATGACGTGGCTGAAAAACATAAGCTGCCATCTGTGGCCAATGTTTGAAGTCAGGGGTGCAGAGATAGGGGTCCACTGCAATAATGACTGGGGCACAGAACTCGTCTTGGCCTGGACTACAGTGGCAGCTCCTGGGGCTGTGGGTAGTGGGGAAAGAGGGAAGAGCAAGCTCCTCCCCAGGGCAGAGCACAGAAGTGCCCTCCAAAAGGGGTCAAAGTTAAATTTCTGGACATGCGCAGGCCCCAAGGGGGCTGTAGATTGGCGGGATTGTAAACATCTGTGTTACAAATGAAGCCATTCTGTGTTATGCTCAATATACAAAGCAATCACGAAGCCTAGTCTGAGCAGCCCAGTGTTTATGGTTTGCAACCATACGAAGAGACTGCAACATGTCTGGATCCTGAACTCGGTTGTCATGCGGAGATGAGTCCACATTTGTTGTCCATGGATGGCCCCCACAACAGTATCAATGCTGTCCTAGTATTGGGGCCCAAGCCAGTTCTGCATCCTTCCCAGGCCCCCTGCTCCCTACACCCTGTTTGTCCAGCCTTGTACTCAGATCCAGCCTTGTTCAGGGCCCTTGTGGGCTCCTGGCTGTTCCAGCTCCATATGCACCTTGAGCAGCGACAGAGTGGGGCTGGATCCAGTCCTGCCCTGGTGTCAGGCACTGGTGGGATGGGACTCGGCAAAGCCGTGCGAGGGCAGGTCTGAGCCAGACTCATGCACTCTTGGCAGCCCCACCTGTGCCATTGAAACCATATGTGCTCACACCTGGATCAACCCACCCTGCTCTCTGACTCCGCGCAGAAGAGCTGCTTTGAGGCCTGAGTGATGCATCCTACAGCCTCTGGGTGCAGGGCTGGCCAGCGAAACCAGCCTGACAGGCTTGGTACTTGCGCCAGCGCCTGTGGGAAAGCCAGACAGGGCCCTTGGGCTCTGGAAATGGAGGAATGCCACCCTCCCAAAGCCCTGCCATGCTCTTTCCACTAGCGATGAGAGCTGTCAGGCAGACCAATCAGGTCTGTGTGTGTCTGCAGGCAGTGACACCATTGCAGGAGGTGCAGGGCTGGGTATCAGCAGGGTGTAGAGGGGCCAGTGCCCAACTAAAGTGGTGCCAGGCTGCTGGGCCAGGCCAAGCTGGACAGGTGTGGTGGCATTCAGCAGCTGCAGGGGGCGGGGCGTTGCAGCCAGGCGGGAGTGCCCAACCTTTACTATTGATTAGCTATATTATACAGGCACCCCCACCCCCACCGTGGCCAGGCCCCAGTGCAACGGGTGCTGTATGGGCCCAGAACAAAGCCAGTCCCAATCCACGGAGGTCATTCCCCAGGCACAGCCAGGAGCATGCTCCTCCTGGACTTGAGAAGTGGCTGGCTCCTGTGGTGCCCATGAGTCCCAGGATGCAGCGTCATGGCGCCCATGATGCACAAATCTCCTGTGGGAGGCTGCACGGGGTGACGCTGTCCAGATTTAGGGGGAAAAATCATCTATGATTGTTTTTCATGTTAATATTTCATAATCACAATGATCCATAGAAGCTATGCCATGTTTGGTGTCAATCGAAAGGTTATGATTTGCTATGAATGATTACATGGTTTATAGATAGGTGTTATAGCTGCAGTAGAAATTATGAATGTATTTGTTATATCTGTGTTTCAACTTATCTGGGAAACTCCCCTGACTGGATGTCCACAGCCATTGTCTCCTTAATGGCCCATTAAGGAAGTTCCCAGGTATAGCAGGCCCAGGAAGAAACCTGTTGAGCCACTAGAACTTCCCCATGTGCCTCAACTCCATTTTGATTTGTAAAAATTCCAGCGAGCATTGGGAAGGTCAGAGGTGATAAAAGGCAACAGCTCCAACTCCATTTTGTCTCCAGTCAACACCCATCTCTAGAACTATTCAGCTGGCGACTGGACGAAGGACTGAGGCCCACCCGGGTGCTGGGTGTCTACCAGAGAAACTGATCGTGCCTGCAAACGCCTTATTCTGCTAACAACTTGCTTTCTATGGACTCTAAATCAGTTGTATATATGTGATGCACTCAGACCGTTTAACATCTCTCATATTTTTGTTTCTTTTCTTTTTATATTAAACCTTTAGTTGTAGTTACTAAAGGATTGGTCTGTGATGTGGCTGACCCTTTGGGGTCAGGAGAACTGATGTCTTTAAGAGAGGGTGTGGCTTGGCTCCAGGCTGAGTGGCTTGGTGGGAGCTAGAGGAGCTGATGTGCACTAAAGCCGGGGGGGGCTCTGTTTCTATTTTGTTATGTTTTGTGATAATTGGTGTGGGGCATCACAAGTGTAATGTGTGGTTGATAGGGTGTCTGGTTTAAGAACCACCTGTCAGTGGGTTTTGGGAGAGGTTCGCTCTTATTTTTGCAGCTTGCCCTGATTTTTGCTTGTTCAGGAGATTATCCCAAGACCTGCTAGGGATAGAACCTGACAGCGCTCTCACCCCCCCCCCCCCCCCCCCCGGGACCTCTGTGTGTCCAGGGGTGGCAGCTGCAGGGCTCTGGGTGGCAGGGGGAGCAAACCTGGGGTAGGCCCACACGGGCAGTCCAGGCCTTCCTCTTTGCTGACTACGTCCTGCTTCAGAGGCAGATGGGCACACCCCAGCCTCTTCCCTGCCCCCAGCATGCAACACTCTCCCTTGGACCCAGCTCCTTCTGCCCCAGAGCCAGCTGGGACCTATGGCCTCCCGCATGGTCTGTCCATGGGGGATGGGGCCTGCAGGGGGGACGGCCAGGGAGGGCTGCCATGCAAAGAGGCCCTGCTGAACACAGCTGTGCTGAGGGAAGGAGAGCCCATGCCGTTAGTCTTGGCTGGGGGTGGGGCGTGGGTGGGTATCCCCTCAGGTCCCTAACTCTCCAGCCAGTGCTTGGCCCAGACCCTCCACTCTGCCAGGCCGGCTGCAATGCCATTCATGCCTGGGCCAGACTCCAGCCAACGCTCAGCAGCCCAGGGGTAGTCAGGGCCCTGGCAGCGTAGAGGCTTGGGGGGAGGGAGACGTGGGCTGCTCCCAGATTTGGGTGTACTAGAGCCCAGGGGAGCTGGCCACAGTTGTAGGCCTCATGGCACGGGGGCGGGTTGTATGTTGTGTGAATGCCCTTCTGCATGTGTGCCTCAGGGCGTGTGTGTGTTAGCATCAGGCTGGCCTGAGCATCCCCCCCGCCCCAGGGATGTACCACGGCCATGCTCTCAACCCCTGGTGGTACTGTAGGGGGCGGGGGGGCATATAACAGGCACAGTAACTAAGTGCTGGTGCTCTCCTCAGGGCAGCTGGCGGGGAGCGGCAATCCCCCCGCCCCGAATGTAGGCTACCTCCTGTGGGGTCATGGCCAAGCCGGATCCTCTGGCCCTGCTTCCTGCAGCCACTCGGGCGCCAGAAGCCACGTCTTGTTTTCACCAGGGAGTGGAGCAGTGGTGGAGGGGGAGCCAAACGTTGGCAAGGGCAGTGCGTTGGCCCGAGCATTTTTAGGGCCTTCTGCAGCGGGGATGGGAGGAGGGCACCCCAGCTGGCACAATACAGCCGGGCCTCTGGGCCCCTGGACATTTCTGTGGTGCAGGATGGAGAGGGACACGCACCCCACCCATCCTGCTAGTGGCATAGGCAATGCTGGCGTAGGTGGAGCCTGTCTGGACAGCATTAGGGCCATGCAGGCTTTTCTCTTGGATCTAGAGTCCCTGAGAGCTGAGTTCCTCGCCGGGCCGGTCAGGACAGAGCCACGTGTGGGGCTTACACTATGGCTCCACCAGCCAGGAGGAGGGAACAGCACCTGTCTGCATCCCTGGCCCCTTTACCTTGCGGACCCATGGACACAGCTGGGGGCCCAGCATCCTGGCAGGGTCAGCCAAGAGACTGCCATTTGCCCTGAAGGTGATGGGGCAGTACCAGAAAAGGCCACAGTGGCCCAAGCCATATGCCTCCCTCCTCCAGGAGGTGGCCCCCCCTTCCCCATGTGGGGCCCTGGCAGGAGGGAGGCATATGGCAGCCTAGGCCGTGGTGCGCAGCCGCAAGGGGGACACCTGGGCTACAGCAGCACCACGGGGCTGCTTCCGGCAGCCCTGCTCCTGTGGGTAGTGCACTGGGGCAGGCTGGAAGCATGGGGGGGACAGGAGGAGTGCCCACTGGGCACAGAGGGCTGCTCATTGCAGGGAGAACACTGCAAAGCAGGGCCAGCCGTGTGCCAGCATCTCCGGCTCCTGTAGCAGTTAGAACAGAGCCCCAGCACCTTCCTCCATGCTGGGGTGTATGTGCCTGGCTGGCACCTCCGGGGCCTGTGCCATGGTTAATTTGTGCCATGGATTTGTGTGGGGGGCTTCTGGCTCCTGAGCAGGGGTGGGGATGGAGGGAGAAATGGTGGCTAGTAGATTCCAGTGCCCTCAAGCTGAATGGACGTCCCAAGGTGGGTGCTGGGTGCTAACCCTTTCGCAGCTGGAGAGACAGCAGCCCTGCTCCATAGGGACACAGCACGGACCAGAGCCGTGCGCTCAGCTAGCTTCTCAGGGGCCAGTCAGGGGAAGAGCACGGGGTGGAGTTCGTGCTTTGGTCAATACTTACCTGGCGCCAAAGGTGTGTACGGAGCAGCCGTGGCCTTGAAACCCTAGTTTCTGCAAAGAGGTGGGGCTGAGCCATTCCCCTCCTTGCAGAAGACACTGCACATGGCAGCACTGGCCTCAAAGAGCAGAGATGCCCCGCAGGGGCCAGGCGGGCTGGCAGACCCTCCCTGCGAGGTGTGTTCAAGGGCCAGAAGGGGCTGGGGTGCCTGGCACCTCTGCCTGTATTTACCCAGCTTTGCAGGGGGGGAGACAGCCCTGCCCCTCTTTAGGGATCCACCCCTCTGGCCGATCACATGAGATGAGCCAGTGCTTTCTAGAAAAAATTTAATGGCCCGGTGGAATATATTAATTTATGATGCATATTTTCATAAAACAATTAAAAAACACTTGATTGGAAGGCAAAGGAGGGGGGTGGGGCAGCTCTGGTTCAGGGTGGGGAGCAGTAGGACAAAACCACCCCCTTTTGGTTCCCCATGAGGGTGGGGGAGCCCCGAGGGAGGCAGAGGAGCAGGGCTTGGCCCCCACATCTCAGCTCCCGGCTGCCACCCTTCCTGCGGCAGAGACGGGGCGCCGAGGGGCCTGGCAACGCCTGAGAAGAGACAGGCAATAGCTGAGCCTGGCTAGTTGCCCAGCCCTCCCGTAGCACCCCTGGTTCCAGTGCTCCAGTGGGCCTGACCCCAAGATGGTCCCAACACATAGACAGAGGGAAGCTGGTGTTCTAGAGTGTGAGGAGCGTGCCGTCCTCCCGCACGCTAGCCCCGTGGCTGCCCCCATTGTGACTGTCCAGCAGGGGGAGGGAGCCAGGCAGTGCCAGGCTTTGCTGGAAGCTCTTGTCCAGGAGGCCACCATTGGGGCAGCTGGCGGGGATGTAGTGGGCCACGCTGTCGCTCTCGATGATGATGTCGCCCTCTTCGTCGCTCTCGCCCTCCGCTGTGCTGTAGTGGCTCTGGTACTGGGAGGCCGGGCTGGGTGTGCTGTCCGTGGACACGCCCGAGCTGCCCGAAGCCTTGCTGCTGCGGATGACGTTGTTCCGTTGGTTGGCCGGCTTGACAGTGATGATGAGGTTGTGGCTGTTGGCCACCATCATGTCCGTCACCTGGTCCAGGGACTTGCCCGCCACATCGATGCCGTTCACCTCCAGGATCTCGTCGTTAACGGCCAGCAGCCCCGTGCTCTCAGCCAGCCCGCCCTTCACCAGGCGGGAGATGAATATGCCGGGCACCTTCTCGACGCCCTGGGGGGCCACACGCACACTGACCCCATCACGGATGTAGAAGCCCAGCGGCTTGTCGGAGCCGTGCTTGTGCAGCCGGACGCGCCGGTGCGTCTCGGGCAGGATGTCCACGTCGATGATGGAGGAGATCTGCCGGAAATCCTGTGGCAGGCCGATCAGCAGCTGGGCCTTGGTCCGATGGTGCGCCGGCCGCAGCAGCCCCTTCTTCTTCCGCTGCAGGGAATTGGAGGCAAAGACACTGGAGTCGGCTTCTGCTGCAGGGGACAAGGAGAGCCTGCGGGTCAGACTGGAGCCCAAGTCAGCCAGGCCCGGCCCCTCCTACCTCCGGGAGAATAGCGCCCATCCCCTTGGGGGCACTCAGCCCCACAGCCAGCTGCCCAGGTCAGGAACGTGATCCAGGGCTTGGCCTCTCCCGATGCCAGCTCCATGCGTGCCTTCCTGGGCTATTTTAATGACATGCAGCCCCTGCTGTGCCAGTCCTGGGCTCCCCCCACTCTGCCGGTGCCCCTCACTCCCAACCCACAGCCCCTGCTGTGCCAGCCCTGGGCTCTCCCTGCCCCTCCTACTGCCTCAGGGCCTAGGCCAGGAGTGTTGCTCCCTAGAAAAAAGATTTAGGGCACAGGCCTCAGCTGCCACCTCCCACATGTCCATGTCCCCCAGGCTCTCCCCCAGCTTCCCCATGTCTGGGTGTTCCTCACGTATCACAGCCACCACCAGGGATGAGGCTGAGATGCCCGGATTCATCCCCTTGGCCGCCCCAGAGCTCAGAGCTGTCCTCACAAGCCCAGGCAGCAGCTCACAGGGCCCAGCAGCCCCTGGCAGCTCTCCGCAGCTGGGCAGGAGGGGTCAGTGACACGGCAGCAGGGATTTCTGCCAACAGCACCAGCCCCACAGATACCAGACAGCTGCTTCTGCTCAGCCCTAGAGCCAGTGTCCTCCATCCTGCCCCGCCCACCCCCATTTGACTCACTCCCCCTCCTCCCCCACAATAGCCCATGATCTTCACCCACCAGCCAGCCTGGAAGAGTCTCTCCCACACCAAACCCACCCCATCCCTCCCCCCACACAGGTCTGAAGCCTTCTGATAAGAGCCTAGCAAGGCTTGGTACTGTGGGAGGAGGGCCCAAGGACTGAGCTGATCTCCCTTTCTCCCTGCTGAGTGGGGTCTCCCGGCCTCCCAGCCGTTCACCCACCTGCAGGGGGACCCTGTGGGCAGCTGGGGGGAGTGGACAATCCAGACTCCCCAGACCCTGAGGGAGCAGAGTAGAGGGATCACCCTGCCTTAATTCCTTCCATTTCCCTGGATTGGGCCCACACCTTCCCCTAGATCCAAGTCCCTCTTGTACCTGTGGCACGGCAATGTGGGCCATGCAGGCACCACTCATCACCTCCTTGCTCTGCCCCAGAAGTAGTTGCAGCAACTGATGCCCAGAACACAAGATCAGGGCCCTGCAGCTACTCTCCCAGCACGTCAGCTATCCTTCAATGGAGGCCAATCCGAGAGAATCCTCTGAGGAGCCATCCTGCCCAATGGCAACCCCGAAACACAGCAACCCTGAGGACCAGGGAGATGGCCAAGGGACCGAGGCCATGCCCTGTGATCACCCACCAAGAATGGGCCCCACGACATTTTGTTTGGAAGTAGACCCTACAATAACAATCACAAGGTTCTGCTGTTCAGAGCTGGTGAGTGAACCACCAGCCACAAGCAGGGCAGGAGCAGCCTGAGATGCCTGTTGGCAGGAGGGGTTCCTCAAACCAATCTCCTGGATGGGCCTTGAAGTGCCCCAGCCCTTTAATATCACCCCCTAACTGTCCTGACAGCTCCCCAGGGGACTAGGCCAGGTGCCAGGCCCAGCCAGCACTATACAGGCTCCTGCCCAGGCTGGGCTGCCACGACACCATGGGATTAGGTCAGCTAGACCAGCTCTGTCTGCTACTACGGGGTGACCCTCCCCCAAAACAATGCCAGAGCATGCTGGGGCCATGGGACAGCAGTTCCCCCAGGCATCTCCCCAGCACCCCCAACCCATTTGCCACCCTCCAACCCACCTCTCCAAGCCAGTCTGCCTTCCATTAGGAGAAGCTAGTCCAGCTTCAGGGACCCCAGCCCCAGATCTCTGCCACAGGCCCCCTTGGCTCACACTTCAGGATGCATCCTCAGCCCTGGCCTCCAGCCCATCCCCCACTTCCTCTCAATGCCCGACTGCCCATGGGGCTGCTTCTGTCAGACCCCTACCCCAGCACTCCCCCCTTTCCAAGGCAGCCTGGACACCCCGTCCCTCTACGTGGCTGCCGCTCCTCATGCCCATGGCCCCAGGGCATCTGGTGCCCTGTCATGCACGACAGCCTTGGCTGCTATCGCTGGTTACGTGAGCGTGATGGTCGCCCTAAAGCCACGAGCCAAGGGCCCCAGGCTGTGCTGAGCACTAAGGCCAGGCAGCCTACGCCCGGGAACCCCACACTGGTCCTGGCACTGTAGGTCACTGAGCAACGCCAGGCCAGGCCCAGCCCCACTACATCACACTCACCCCTTTCCCCATCATTGCCCCCAAATAGGAGGGTAGGAGCCTGGCAGAGCAGGCATGACCTCCAGCTGGGCAGAGCAATGAGCTACACCATGTTCCCGGCTCACCTGCACCGTGTGTGTGTGTGGGGGGATGGGGGCTTTGCTGACTCCGAGGGCAGTAAATCCCCATACAACCAGCCCAGCTTTGGGGTATAGTGCAGCTTCTGATCGGGGCCCCTGCTCTGCCTCAGTCCCTGCGCCGCAGCCTATCCTTCCCTATGGCTGGTGGGGAAGAGCAGGGATTACACCAGCCTGTGCTGGGCTGGGATTAGAGGAATCTGAGTAATTCAGCTTTAATCATACTCAGAGAGTCATGGCCGACAGCATTAACCCTGGAGCTGCCAGGTCCCACAGAGCACAGGCTGGGTCACCTGCAGCCAGCTGGACCTCGGCTCCCGGAGCAGAGAGCCAGGACCGGCTCGTACACACGACTGCAGGAGCCGGCACAAGCCCTGCACAAGCCCAGCTCTCCTCCACAGGTTTGGGCTCTAGCCTGTGGTGTGCACCCCCAAAATAGAGCCAAGTAAAGGCTGCAGCGGCAGCCAGCAGCGCGAGGGCCAGGCACAGGCCTGCCCAGGAGAGAACTGGGTGGCTGGCGGGAGAAGACAATCAGTTTATTGGGAGAGAAAAAGGTGTCTGGTGAGTGTAGTGCAAGGCAGAGAGCTTGGAGGATGGGGGGCCTACACCCCTAGCAAATGACCCCAGGCTTTAACTCCAGCAGAGCTGCCATGGGGCCAGGAGCAGTCAGGCTCTTCCAGCAACCCCTCATATCACAATGGCCCAAGAAGCGTGCCAACTAGAGTCACTCATGCCCCTCTCTGCACCTCAGTGCCCCCCAGCCCCACACTGGGGTACTGCAGCTGGCACCGAGACCCTGCCGCCTGCAGGAGCAGGGGCTGGCCCTGGGCCTTGCTGTGCTATGGAGACAGAACAGAGCCCAGTGCCACCTCAGCGGGGCAGGGAGGAGAGGGTGGCTCCATGGGCTGCCAGGGCTCCTCACACAGGCCCCAGAAGTGAGGAGGTTTATTTCTCGAGCTGTGATGCAGAGTTCACAGACAGGTTGGGGGCGGCGAGAGCTGAGCAGGACTGGGAAGGGTCAGGCCATGATAGGATGACCTGATGTCCTGATTTTATAGGGCCAGTCTCAATAGTTGGGACTTTTTCCTTACATAAGCGCTGATACCTTCCCCTCCCTGTCCTGATTTTTCACATTTGATACGTGCTCACCTTAAGTCACCTCAGGGCCCTCCTCCAAACCCAGCCGCCGAGCCCTGCTGGGGACTCCTGCCAGAGCTGCTTGGCTGAGCACAGAGGCAGTGAGCGCCTCTCATGGCATCCGCCTGCCTGCAGGCTCCTGGCAGCTATAAATATCTTGCCGTGCGCACACAACGCTGTATTTTTAGCCCAGGAGACTCTGCAAGGCCTTCCCCAGCTATTTTTGTGAGCAATTCCCTCCTGCTGCCTGAGTCATGGGGGGGAGGGATGTGAATCTCCTCCAGTGGGGAGCTGCTGGGGCAGGCCAACTCCAGTGGCCAGCAACCAGGCCCCGCTGCAGCACCTAGCGGGGCTGGCTGGCTGCCCCCGTCAACACCACAAGCTTGATGGAGCCAGAATCCACATCCCCAGCAAAGAGCCAGGGCTTTACCAGGCTGCCAGCTATTCCTTCTGCACCCCCACAGAGACCACTCAGGATCCACCATCCCACAGGGCAACTGGCCTAGAAGGGGGAGATGGGCATGTGGTGAGGGGGTGGAGGATTCACACAGGCAGGGGTTGAGAGGCTCCATGTCTGGGCCCTGCCCTTCCAGAGCATTTACTGGGGCAGCGCCCAGAGGCAGCATGGCCGAGCAGGCAGGCACAGGACTGGCATTTAGGATAGTTGGGCTCTACCCCTGGCTAAGCCGCTGTCCCCAGCTTCAGTTTCCCCAGCTGCCCTCCTTTGCCATTGGAGCTCTGATAGAGAACAGTAGGTTTGGTCATTGCAGAGTGGAAACAAGATCTCAAACTACAGCCTCCGCCCCATGGTTACAGATCTGGCTGCCCTGGCCTTACATATTGCCCACGTGCCAAGCCCCCATGCAAACACTGCTGCTAGTGGGGGCTGGCTCCAGTCACCCCCTCTTCAGTGGAGATACGTGGAGTGGGGGGGGGGGGCGGGGACAGCGTGTGCCTGAGCAGCCCATTCCCAGCCGTGGCCTGAGGCTCCCTGCAGATGGGCAGGGAGAAGGCAGCGTCTCAGCAGGAAGCCGAAGGTCCCAGATGAGGTGTGAGAGGCAGTGTCAACACTCCCCAGAAGCCAGGCTGCCTGCCCAGCCCTCCTCCCTCTATCCCCACCTGGCCAGACCCTCTCCCCCCAACATTGCAAGCCAACCCACAGTCTTCTGCTACCCACGCTCAGCTGTCTGAGGGGTAGAAGCAAGCCAGGTGTGGGACAGGGTGGGATCAGCGCCAGCCCAGAGGGCACATTGCCCTGAAGGACCTGGGGTGATGTGGGAAATGCTGACAGTGGCTGTGCCAGCCTTGGAAGGGGCCCTCCTTTTGTCTGCTCCCAGCCTTCCTGGTTCTGCTGGGCATATGCCGAGTGATGGCCCAGCTCTGCAGCCTCATGCAGGGTGCCCAAGAGCTGGGCAGGCCCCCAACAGAAGCTTGCGGGGCTTCCCCAGGCTGGCATGGGACCTCCAGGCTGAGCACGGTGGTGACAAACAGGAAAGTTACAATAGGAGCAACAAGAGTGAAAATCAGTGGGGAAAAATATGCTTAATATCTGATTTCTATACACAAATGCAAGGAGTATGGGGAATAAACAGGAAGAACCGGGAGGAGGAGTACACAAGGTAAATTATGATTTAATTGGCATCACAGAGCAGGTGAGATAAATCTAAAGACTGGAATATTGGTCTAGAGTAATAAAGCTTGTTCAGAAAAGCCAGGCAATAACATAGACATCAAGACGCTTGTTCTGAGATCCAGAAGGAGGTGAGAGGCAGATCATTTGCTAGTCTCTGGGTGAAGATAAAAGAGGGCCAGGGGGAAGATGGGATAATGGCATGGTAGGGATCTACTACAGACTACCATGTCAGGAGGAGGTAGAGGAGAGATTTCTAGAACAAATGTTTCCAGTACACAAGAGCCAGCAGTCACAGGGGGCTTTAACTACCCAGACATTTGTTGGAAAAATAATATCAGACACTTGTTTTGCTGCAAGTTCTTGCAATGTATCCGGGGACAACTTCTTGCTTCAGAGGATGGAGGAAGTAACCAGGGAGCCACCCTTTTAGACTTTGTTTTGCCCAACAGGGAGGAATTGATTGCAAATCTGAAGGTGGAAGGCAATTTGAGAGAAAGTGACAGGGAAAAAGTTAGGGTCAAAATGGCTGAGGAGAATAAATGCCTCTTTTGATTCACTCTTCACTAAAAGGTAATTGGTGACCAGATACTCAACACACTTAATATTAACAAGGGGGAAGGAACACGAGACAAAGCAGAGAAAGAACAAGTTAAAGAATATGAGATGAGCGAGTTAGATGTATTAAAGTCTGCAGGACCTGACGAAATTCACCCTAGAAAGCTCAGAACCATTTGTGACTATCATTGAGAACTCCTGGATGACAGGTAAGGTCCCAGAGGATGAGGGGAGGGCAGACACAATATCTATTGTCACACTTCAAGGAAGGGCAGCCGCTATAGGTGCCCAGCTCCTCAGTCTTCACTCTCTTGGGCAGAGACATGTGTCCCTCTACCTCCTGCCCAGAATTTTTCCAGGCTGCACAGTTCCTTGTCTACATAGTGCTGTTCTCAGCAAGCCAGCTTGTCTAAACAGGCCAATATTTGGGCTTTGCTCTCTCTCCAGAGGCTGTGAACAGCTGTAATTGCTAGCAGTTACAAGTTGACACGTAATCCTTTGTCAGCGAACACATTTATTCTTAAGGTGAAAGCACTACAGCAAAAACATTACAAATAATAAAATTTCCAACCCGCTGGCTACCAGCAATCATCCATCAGTCTTATGAGGCCTCCATGGGCAAAGTCCTCTAGCCCTTCCCAGGAAGGACAGGGGCCACCTTGGACAGCAGAACCTGCCCTGATACTGGATAAGAAAGAAGTCTCTGACTCGGTTTAAACTCAGGTTATCCAAAAGTCCTTTCTTTGTCTTTGGCATCTCTAGAATCCAATCTATGCGACTCTCACCAGCTGGTGGCACCTCTCTGGAGGTGTTACAACCTGAGTAAATTTAACTACATATCCCCTCACTGTCCTTAGCTCCTGGGGTGAGCGGTGGTCATTCTCCACCATGGAATTACATGAAATCCCTGGCCCATCATGATGATAGAGAAACTTAATACGGTGTGATCTCTGAGTCTCAAAGGTAATGTAGGAAATTGCCATATCTAGCTTTAAAATGAGGAACAGAGAGGACCCTGGGAATTATAGACCCATCAGCCTACATTTGATACCTGGGGATTGATACTGAAACAAGTTAACAACCAATCAGTTTGTAAGCACCTAGGATACTGAGATCACAAGGAAGACCCACCATGGCTTTGTCAAGAACAAATCACACCAAATCAACCTCATTTCCTTCTTTGACAAGCTACTAGCCACACAGTAGATGTGATGTATATCTTGATGTTAGGAAGGCTTTGAGCACAGTCCCACATGACATTCTCACAAGTTCCCTAGTGGTCTAGATTAAATTACTATTACGTGGCTGCACCACTGGTTGAAAGACTGTACTCAAGAGTAGTTATCAGTGGTTTGCTGTCAAACTGGTGGCGGAGGGAGCGTAGGTAATGGAATCCTGCAGGGGTCTGTCCTAGGTCCAGTATTATTTATGCCATTAATGATGCAGATAATAGAGTGGAGAATATGCTTATAAAATCAGCAGAGGACACCAAGCTAGGAGGGGGTCACATGAGCTTTGGATGACAGAATTCAAAATGACCTTGAAATATTGGTCTGAAAACTACAATAGGAAATTCAGTAGAGACAAGTGAAAAGTACTGCAGTTATGGAGGGGAAAAAAATCAAAATGCATAAATATGAATGAGGGGAATACCTGGCTAGGTGGTAGTATTGCTGATAGGATTGGGGGTTATCGCAGATCACAAATTGAATACAGTCATCAATGTGATGCAGTTGCAAAAAAGGCTAATAGCATTTTGGGCTGTATTGAGCGCCATATTTCAGGAAAGATGTGGACAAACTGTAGAGGATCTAGAGCAGTGGTTCCCAATCTTTTTGGTTCGAGGGCCACAAATATAATTTTTAGAACCCTGAGGGGCCACCAGTTTATTTAATTGAATTTACATTAAAACTTAAATGAATTAAATTTTAATTAAAATTAATAAAATCAATTAATAAAGCAGACAGCAGAGGCAGGCTGAGTGCTGGGCTGTGCTCTAGATCTGGGCAGAGTCACCCACACCTTCATGCTGCCTGTGCTCTCTGGGCTTTCCCCAAGCACAGGACTCACCCCTCCCGGCCTCAGCTCAACTGATAGTGCTGGGGAGGAGGGACTGGCAGCTTGGTGAGCTGGGTCTGAGCACACCGCAAGAGCCCCATGGTGAGAGCCCAGCTTGCTGCCCTCATGTTGCCTCAGTGAGCAAGCTGGCATCAATGGCCAAGGGCCTGCTCCCAAGCTAGCTCACAGGCCACCGATTTTTAGCACTCTTCATTCACATGAGACCATTTCATTCGAAGTGGAGTCTCCCGCTCTGACTCCCTCTGCCCCCGGTGCAGCTGGAAATCTGGGCCCAGGAGTGCCTTGGCACTGGATGTGAAGGGAAAACTGTTTTAGTGCCTAGAGCCCAGAGATTGGAGTTGGGAGTGCTGCAAATGGGGGCAAGTCACTGCCCTGCTCCCTGCCTCAGTTTCCCCCAAACGGGAAACCAGGTCAGCCTCGTCTCTCTGGGGTTCGCATTATCTCAGATGACAGGGGCTAGAGAACATAGAATCACAGAATCATAGAAACCGGAAAGGACCATGACAGGTCACTGAGTCCAGTCCCCTGCACTCATGGCAGGACCAAGTACTCCCATTAAACCATCCCTGACGGGTGCTTGTCTAACCTGCTCTTAAAAACCTCCAATGATGGAGATTTCACAACCTGCCGAGGCAACTTATTCCAGTGGTTAATCACCCTGACAGTTAGGAATTTTTTCCTCATGTCCAACCTAAATCTCCCTTGTTGCAATTTAAGCCCATTGCTTCTTGTCCTATCATTGGCGGTTAAGGAGAATAATTTTTCTCCCTCCTCCTCGTAACAATCTTTTAGGTACTTGAAACCTGTTATCATGTTCCCACTCAGTCACTTCTTTTCCAGACTAAACAAACCCAGTTCTCTCAATCTTCCCTCATAAGTCAGGTGTTCCAGACCTTTAATCATTCTTGTTGCTCTTCTCTGGAGTCTCCATTTTGTCCTTCCTTTCTTCCTCACACTGTAGCCGGTGGCCACATGTGACTGTACAGACCCACTGGCACTTCAGCCAGAGTCAGGGTGTTGGCCCAAATCTAGTTTGTAGTGTCAAAATCTGTTTGATGGATCCTCCTTGAAGCATTGACTGGATGTCGTAGATGCCACTTCCTGCCCTAAACTGCTGTGTACAATTAAGCACTGCTTGTTCCACCCCAGAAGTAGCCACACTTCAGCAGCAAGTAAAGTCACTCTAGCACCTATATGTATAGATCACTGGAAGCCTTCCAGTGTCCTTCCAGATGGAAGAAGTTACAGAAATGCAGCAGATTCCATATAGCTTTGCATGTATTTCATTCTTATGGTTTGCATAAAAGGGTACTGAAAGAAACTTTCCCCCTAAACTTTCCTACTTGGGGAACATTCACCCACCTCTGGGGCAGAACACTGTCATGGCTCAGCAGTGCACAGTAATGCTGCCCAACATGTCATGGCAAGAGGTGAAGAACCAAAGAAGGAGATATTAAAAAGTTATGATTCCAGTTGCTTTGAGTTTCGCCTACCCATTGTGGAAGAGAAGACCTACTTTCCAGAAACATGTTCTTTAATTGTATTCACCCTACAGGGCAAGAGGGCTTTAAACCCTCTGGTATTTCTTCTGTTGAAACTTAACTAGTTTCATCCATTCCACAAAGGACTCAAACTGTCCGGCAACATACTGCAAGGGCAGGTGCCTCAGATGCCATGACCGATGCTCCCAGCATACACAGCTATTAACACTCTGCCTGCTGCGCTGGGCAAGTCAGTGTCCCCCTGGACACACTTCACGCTTGGCCCATTTGTTTGATTGGAAAGATACATCAGTTTAGTTCGAGAGACAGGCAACATCATCTCCACTGTATTAATGGTGCCCCCCCACCTCCCTGTCATAGGACACCATGCCCCTCTTGAATTGGGGGGGGGGGGAAAAGTCATGGTTTCAGGAACTTCACAGACTTTTGGTATTGCTGCCTTATAAGACCCAAGATAAACAGGCTCTCCTTCCGCTGTGATGCAGCCAGGCTAGGTAAGTGAAGCCAGTTCCTGGGGTGCAGGTGCCATGATAGCCCTCTTCCTCAATGGAAAAGAAAGAAACTTCAGCTTGCAAGACCCCAGGTTGGCCTCCCACACCTCACTTCCGCCCGTCTGGAATGTTACTAGAGGCACGAGAACCACACAAACAAGGAGAGGGACCATTTGAATTTCAGGAGACGCCCTCTCCTGCCCCATACCGCTAACCCTCCCGCTGCACTGCAAGTCACCATCAAAGCACATGAACTGTCACAGCTAACAGATTCCACCTGAGCCAGGATAAAATTCACTGGCTGATCACATGTGCCAGCTGGCTATGGTCACCCATGGAATGAGAGGTCCCAACACTGGTCACGTACTGGAGGCTGCAACACCTAGTTGGAATGCCGGACATCAACGTACTACAGGGTGATCACAAAACTAGGCAGCAGCTGGTCTCATGTTTGTGCCCTGGAATATCAGGTTAACCTAATCCATTCTCCACTTCCCCTCAGAGGAAGCTCACAGCCAGGTAAGGATCCCAACAGCCGACAGCAACCCAACACTGCCCTGCTGGCACAGACTTACCCCTCTTCTGGATGATGATTCTGAGCAGCGGGTTGGCAGAAGAGAGTGCTTTGTGGTAGTTGTCATCATTGTTGATGGGCAGCAAGTCCCCATGAATGTCCGTGTAACCCAACAACACCTCCACGCAGGGGATCTGATGGACTGTCTGGATCAGCTGGTAGAACTCCTGGAAACCACCCACACTGGAACGCTTCATGGCAAAGCGGCGGAACTCAGCATCAAACTGAGGGCAGAGAAGAGGGGTCAGGGCCAATGCGAGCTACCGGCCGGTACGGTAGCCAGCGGGCTCAGACTCAACAGGGAGGTGTCACCTGGGTCACCCCTGGAACTTTTCAGGAAGTGGTTAGGGAGCAAGAGGGGGCTTCAGACCCATGCTTTGCCCATGATTTGCCTCACGTACAGTTGATAGGGGATCAGACAGGGACTGTCACCAGCCGAGATGGCTAGGACTCGATGCCTGCACACACGCACAGAGGTCAGACTATGCATGGCTTACCAGGTCCTCCACAACAACTCCTTCACAATGTGCCCTGAGCTTCACCAGCACTCACCCCTCCAGAAGACCCCTTCTCACCCCACTCTGCCTCCGCACTCAGCCAGTTCTAGCCGCCGTGGATTCATCAGTGCCAGGGGCTACGAAAAGTCTATTGCCCACCATCACTTTTCCAGGCAAAGAAAGCAGACCCAGGTCACCAACAGATAGGCTGCTGTGAGTGAAGGAATGCAAAAGCCTCTGATATGTCCTCTCACCCCCTGTGAGCCAAACACCACAAGACGTGGTAAACACAGATATGCAGCCGTTTCCAGCGTGGGGCTGGCACAGGCCTCTCTGGCCGACTGTGAGCCTGGCACACGCAGGCAGCAGGGCAGTGCACTCCAGTGGCAGGAGGCAATGCCATGGCAATGTTTCCAAGAGGTGCTGCTGCCTACTGCTCAACTGAGCACCCAGGTGTGCCTTCCGTCCCACACTCCCTCCCAGCACAACCCAGGACCAGAGGCAACAGCAACTTCAACCGTGACAGGGTGGATCCTGGGCACATTGGCACCGCTCTGGCAGGGGACACCAGGCGCTGCAGCTATCTGTCTGGGCAGGAAGAATGAAGGGTTAACAGGAGGTGGAAGGCAATCTTTCTTGCCCTACAGCTTCATCCAGACATGGGAGGCCCAGAGAAACAGGCCTCCATCTCCCCTGGGACAGCCTAGGCACTTCCTTCAGCTGCCTCACTAATTATTGCTCCCTTCAGGAAAATCAATCACCCAGCGGCCAGACAAAGAGGAGACCCAAACCGCCCACCCAAGGCTCTCTCCTACCCGCTACTAGCTCCACAGAGGATGCCAGGCGGGCCCCAGGGTCAGCACAGCCGGGGACCTGCTGGTCTCCCCCAAGGCCAGAGAGGCAAAGTTTCCGGGCTGCAGCCGAGCAGCTCAGCCAGCCAGAGACCTGCCCGGCCCTGCCTCCGCCGGCTCCACAGCCTTTGCTCCTGCCGCTTACGGGCGGCCAGCCGGGGACGGACAGCAGCCAGGCGATCAGCCTCCCTCCAAGGCAGCAGCCGGGGGCTGCTGCACCGTTGCGTAACCGGCCGGCTCTGGAGAGAGCTTCGCGTTGCACGCGGCAGCCCGGAGGGGGAAGGACACGGCCGGGCTAGAGGTGATTTGAGCCACGGCCCCCCACGCTGCACCCAGTGCACGGAGCGACCCTGCAGCCGCGGGATGAAGGCGGGAAGCGCTGGCGCTCACCTTGCTCTTGACCTCGATGACGGGCTCCGGGCTCCGCGCCGGGGTGCGATGGTGCTTGGCCATGCTGGGCCGGCCCGGGCCCGGCTGCTCCTCCCGCCGCCACCCAGCCCCGGGGCCCCCGCACTGGCTGCGGCTCCTGCGGCCACGGGGGGTTTTCATCGGCCATGACGTCACCCCAGCAGGTTAAGGGCCGCCACCGGATTGGCGGAGGGCGTGCCGGGGGACGGGCTCAGAACGTCCCCTGCGCCAGGATGAAAGGTTGCTGACAACGTCGCCTAGGTAACGGGGGTGGGAGCGATCCAAGGTGTATCAGGATCTGAGAGGACGGGGGGGCAGGGACAGGAGCGCAGTCCGGGGGCCATACCACCGGGGGGGCAGGGCAGGGCCATGCCCCAAGTACAGAGACAGGGCTGGGCAATGGAGGGGAGCATGCCCCACGGGGTGCGGGCCAGGCAATGGACGGGGCCAGCCCCCAGTGGGAGGAGGTGAGAAAGAGGAGGGTGATTTGGGGCTATGTTGGGAGAATGGGGATGAAGCTGGTCTGGGTGGGGATGAATGAGGCTCAGTGTGATGAGGATGGCTTCCTCCCTGGAAGGGTCTCTGCATTAGGAATCTGCTGGGACATGATTTAAGGAGGTAAATAACTCAGTCATAGGTTAGTGGCCTATTGCTGGAGTGGGTGGGTGAGGTTTTGAGACCTGCATTTTGCAGGAGGTCAGACTAGAGGATCCTACTGGTCCCTTCTGACCTTAAAGTCTATGAGTCTATGGGACAGGTGCACCTGGAGATGCATGGAGACCTGGGCATGGGTGTTAACCAAATTGGCCCTAAGTTCCCTGGCATGCCCCTGGGCTGTATGTGCCCCTCTGCAGGAGGGAGTGAGTTCTGTGCCAGCTCATGGGCATGGAGATATGGTGGGAGCATGAGTCATGCAGCCAGCACAGCCACTCGGTTAGTTACTGTGATGTTCACTCTGACCATGTTACATGGTTAGTTTTCAATATGGCACAGAGTTTTTTACAACACATAAGTGCCTCATCATATCTGCTAGGGTAAAGCTGGAGATTTGGGCAGCAGGGGAAGGAATCATCAGGGCATGAGGAAAAGCAGGGGAGGATATTTAGGAGAAGGAAATAAACTTGATAGTTCTACTGGAATTATCAACACTGAAACAGATGTCAGTGCTGACATTTATATTGTCAGCATTAGGTTTTAGAGTCAACACTCCATTTTGATGATTGGGGCAGTTCAGGTCCTTCAGAACTATTGTTCCAGGCTGTCTGTAGACTCAGGAAGCATCCACTATACTTGGTCACATTTTCAGAGATGTTTATTATCCATAAAGGACAGAAACACAATTAAAAACAAAACAAAACCCAGAAAGCAAATATTCTGGAGCAAAGTTTTGCTGGATTCTGCACAGATCCCAGAGCTCAGGAGTTGTGCTGCATCTGATACCCTGGAGACTGGAGTGTGGAAATGAGTGCTCCTCCAGAGAGGTGCTTGTTTCAAAGTGATGATGAGGACAGCTGCTTTCCAAGTTCCGAGAGTATCTGTGCTGCTTTGAATGACCTCTCTGAGCCCATATCTCATTTAACATAATCAGAGAGGTTTTCTGAGACACAAACATTCTGATGGTGACGTGACACTTAAATGTGTGTCTGGCCTCAGGGGCACAATGCATTGCACGGGGATGTGGCATGCAAGGGGCAGCAGGCATTGCCCAAACCCCATTTGTAATGTACTTGATGTCACATGTTAACACCAGGAACCATAGGAGTGTTAGCCATTGCTCAGCCTACTATGATTCGTAACTACATGCGGGCATTAGGTTCCGTCTTTGCTTACGGGCTAGGACGAGACCAGCTAAAATCAAGCTAAAGATGTTACTCTTGCATCTACATTAGGAAGGTTTATGCTGGGCTTAGCTGCTAGTTCCACTCACTTGAGCCTGAATGAAAACTTCTCCTAGTCATGACAAAGGCCTCATGGCTAGGACCAGCGGGAGCCCAAGAGCAACGGTAGTTCCCCCTGTCAGCATGTGCCTTTGGCATCGTTTTTGGAAATGGGAACTGGATGCTCAGTCTATTACTAGGTGTGTGGGGGTGGGTGTGAATGAGACAGTTGGTGTTTGCAAGCCAATAAACACATACACAAAAGAACTGTGTGTCAGGCAGGCCGGAGAGTGTGTAAATATTCCTTCCTACATTCACCCACGCTTGAAACTAGGTTTGGTCAGCCTCCCCACTACCTTGCTCTCACAACCTTTCCCTCTCCCCATTAATTTAGCTCCATGGCTAAATTGTTGTTTATGTCCTTAACATCACAGGATGCGGGATGTGCAATGGGGCGTGTTCCTGCTGCACTGTGAACTTTTGCTTTCGACTTTCTTGGCCTTGTTGCCTTGAAATCATCATCCTTAATGGTGACATCAAAGTCATTTATTACATTTTTTGTTTTAAATTAAAAAAGAGGGTGGGAGGAGTGAGGGAAAAAAAGATGCTGCTGAATAGAATTTTCCTCCATAGCGATCCATGATGAACTTCTTGCTGTGCGGCACATGGCAAACATAACAGTTAATGTAGTATCAATGCACATGGCAGTGCTTTTGGGATTGGAGTTACACACCACCCTTGCCCAGCAGTTCATGACAAGAGGCACCAGCCTTTTCTTCTCCGAGGAGCAATCTGACGATACATTCATGGTGCACACGCCTCAAAGAACTTACATTGCTGTATGTCAGGCGCAGGAAACTCCCCTGCAAAAGTGCCATTCCTATTCTACTCACTAGGGCGCGCTCATCTGCTCCAGTTTAGGCTGGGCTGTGCAAAAGCACCCAAGGAAGAGATGTGCTGGCAGAATCCCAGTGAAGTTCACTGGAAACTGGCTGCCTTTGCGATCCCAGGATTCCCAGCCATAATGGTTCTTAATCTAGTTTGAACTAAAACTTCATTTTGCATCTGGATTGTTTTGGTATGGTGCCATCTAGTGACAAAGTGGGATTTTCTCCCACGAAAGCTCATGCGATAAATAAATCTGTTAGTCTTTAAAAGTGCCACAGGACTCTGTCATGTTTAGCATGTCAAACATAGCACAGCAGCTGCAAAGAAATGTAAGGCTAGAGTTGGGGGAAAGCTTATTGAAGCGGGTGAGTCTGACAGCTGCTGCCCTTCATTCAGGATGAACCTGAGAAGCAATTAAGCTTCTTTTTGAGTGTGATAACTGAAACAAATAGGAGCCACCGCCCAAGACACAGGCCACATGCAAGACTGGAGGAGCTAAAATTTTGAGAGGTTTTCCCTGGGGTATCAAAATAAACACATGGGCTGGGGATTGTTTGATGGAGCTGTGTTTGAGAGAATGGGCACATTCAGGGTGTCCATTTGCACTGGTACTAGAATGGCAGCGAGACCTTCCCATCCAGGGGCGGCCAGGATCATTGGCGGGGGGGAACTTCTATGGCCATGCCTTGAAGCAACTTGAGTATTCTGGGTTTGATCTGCATATGAGAAGAGCATGGCATTCCCCAGGGATTACCCCTTTGCTATAGGGATCTGGCCCCACTGACTCCAATGCAGCTAGGGCTAATTGATACCAGGTCTGGCCCTATAAGGGTGTGTACTATTCATAGCTCATTGGCGCCACCTCATGATTCATCTGAGGAATTAGCTCATCACTGTTCCAGTCACAGCCTGTTGCCTCAGGCCTGTGCTATGTCTACGCTTACTAAAATTAGTTTGAATTAGTTAGTTAGAACTAACTAATTCGAACTAATTTTAGCTTCATTAGCTAAATTAGCTTAATTCAAACTAGAAAAAAGTAGTTTGAACTAAGCAAGTGCCAGTCATGGCACTTACTTAGTTCAAATTAGCGATCCCCATTCATTTCAATGGGCCAGTTAGTTCGAACAAAGAAATTAGTTCCAATTAACATGGCCACATTGGTTAATTCGAACTAGTTAGTTCAAATTAACTCTTACTTCTAGTACCCTATTCGAAATTATTAGTTCCAATTAAGGAAGCCCTTAATTCAAACTAACTAAAGCCGAGTGTAGCCATGACTTTAGTAGTTCGAATTAAGCTTCCTTAATTCAAACTAACTTGCCAGTGTGGACATAGTTCTGTGCATGCCCCTCTTGCTGGTTGGGAGTGGCAGCAGCTCTCCTTTCTGCCTTAGCCCTCCAGCCAAGTCATCATCCCCCCTTCCAGAGTATCACTGAGTCTCTCCCACAGTCCCAGGCAATCAGTCTCCATGTCCCTAGTGCTGACCATGCCACTCCCCCAGTGGCTTGGAGGAGAACCAGGCCGGCCTTCTACACCAGGATCCAATGCAGAGGTCCTTGAACCGGCAGTTCAGATCTATCCTCCCAGCCCTCACTGTTCCTGCACTGCCCTTTTCAGCTGCCTATGATCTGGCTGGTATCAGGGAGGGTGACTGCAGGCTCATCCCCCTGCAGCCCTCTGCTACAGCCTCACGTCTAAGTTTTATGGAAGCCACACTTGTTCCTGCCCAGGTGAGCATCCTTCACAGGCAGTCTCATCACCCCTCTGCCCCAGTGGGTGCAGCCGAAGACTAACTGGCCTCACTTGCCATTTTAATCCCATCTGTGCTGGTGTGGGATGCACACCCCATCCCAGGCTCCATCGACTCAAATGGAAGCAGAGCCAATGGAAAGCAGCGGGGCCTGGTCCCGTAACAATGGCCCATGAGATCTGGCCCATTGACTCACTGGGTGAGCTGGGACCCTGTGCGATCTCTTCTGCCCCTGAACACAGAATAGAGGGCTGCTGGTGAGTCCTCTTGGGAAGAGAACAGGCTTCCCCCATCTCTGGCCCGGGCAGCCTGGAGGGGAATAAGGAGTAGTGTGTGCTCCTGGGTCTGAGTACAGGCCTGAGGGACAGGGAGTTGCTGGTTAGCTTAGTAAAGTCTCCGTCCAGCTATGGCGTCAGCAGCCCATTTCCTGGTTGGACTGGGTAGCGGGGGCCCCAGTGGCTGGGCTTTGCAGGGCCTTTGCCAAAGAAAGGCCCAGCCACTGTTTGCCTGGGCCTGGAGCTTTGAGAGCTGGGGTGCAGGTCTTTTGTACAAGGAACTCGGGGCAGATTTTTCCCCACACTCCTGTACCTTCTCACACCCCCATGAGGAGGGGCTGAAGGGGTCTCCAGGACAGCCTGGTGGCCATGGTGCTGCCAATGAAAGCAGGCTGGGGAGCGTGCCCAGTGATCTCTGGATAATGCCAGATTCCCTGCCCTTGGGCAGCTGCTGTCTCCAGCCCCTGGGGAAATGGAATGGGGAATTGCACTGGGCTCCCATCACAGCACTTGGCTCAGAAATTCTTATGCCATGGGACAGTACAGCCACTGCCTGGGAGTGTCATCCTGCTATTAATAGCAGGGAGGGAAATGTGCGATGGGACCCCGAGTGCAGACCCTGACCCCAGACTGATATCCGAGCAGGGACATGAGTGCAGACCTTCCCTGTATTGACACTAGGGAAGGGACAGGACCCTCGTGCAGACCCCACTCCACTGCACTGACACCAGGGAGGAGATAGTACCTGTGATGGGCTGGCAGCACTACCTGCTGGATGGGCATCTCCTGGTGGTGTTATTGGGGAATTGCTCAAGTGGCTCCTTCATCCACAGTTTGTGCTGCTTCCCTGCAGCCCCCCAATATCCGTTCTGCCATTGAATCAAAGCCCTGGCTCCCACTGCCCCAGAGGTCAGCCAAGTATGCTGTCCAGAGTGCTGACACAGTCAGCAACCAACCTTCCAGCTCGGAGGAACTGCCTGCTCTGCCTCTGCAGCTCCCTTTTATACAGGGCTCCTGTGTTCTGACTGCTCCGTCACTGCTGCTGCCCATGGCTGCAGCTCCCAGGGTCCTTTTAACCCCTTCCTGAAATCTCTCTGGGAGCCATATCGATCCCAGGCTCTCTTGGTCTGAACATGGGGCTGGGAGCTGAGTCTTGCAATCTGGTCTCTTTTGCTGACTCGCAGCATCTGCCTTGTGCTGTGTCTCAGTTTCCCTATCTGGAAGCCCCTGCCCTATGGTGATTTTCTGGTTAATGTTTGTAAAAGGCTGGCAGGTCAGCGCCATGCTGTGACTGACATGGATCGAGATCTTGGACCTGAAACCAAGGAACAGCCGAGCAGTCTTCACCTGGCAGGAAGCAAGTGACACATAGAGCTGCCCTGGCGGTTGGGGGGGCGGGCAGGAAACAGGGCGGGAAGGGTCTGGGTGAGCACAACACACCTCTAGAACTGCCAGTGCCCCTCAATTCAGACCTTCAGCTCCACCCTCCATGATAACAAAGACATCATCTGTTAACCTACTTTCTGTCTCTGGACAGTCATTCATTCTGGAGCTGCAACCAGAGCCCAGCCTTGTACTGGGAGCCAGAGATCTTTTAAGAGGCCATGGATCCTGCAGGGATGGGTTTAGGTTTGCTAGAGCTGCATCTGTGGTGCCTATTTGGTACAGGGTTAATTGGGGCAAATACCAAAGGGTTGGGCACTCTTCTAAAAGGGAGGTGAATCTGCTTCCCAGACCCCTCAACTGCCTCCTGGCTATTTGAACAGCCTTCCCTAGTGCCCCAAGCCCCAGCTGGCCCTCCCCCAGTGCCCTGCTCTCATCTTCCCCCGAATTGCTCCTACAAAGCAGCCATTCCTCAGTTTGTTGTGCACCCAGTGCCTAGCACAATGGGAGCCAGAGATGTTTTAGGAGGCTGTATTGCCATGTGGGGCCTGTTGTACTACTACAATCCATATAACACGGATACCCGCCGCCTCCCCACCCCAGCTGCAGACCATTTGGGGACAGTGCGAAAAGAATCAAATCTACTTGCAAACCACTGGTGAGAGGGCGCGTGTCTGGGAATGGGAGTGCTGGCTAATTCCAGGGCATCAACCAGGTGGCATGAAGTGCTGCCTAGAACGTTGGGTGCAAAGAGATCATTTCACTCTGGCCCGCAATGCAGCCACCTCTGGGGTAGATGACAGCTGTTTCACAGGGCAGTGAGTGAGAACAGAAGATGAAGGAGAATCACATAAAACTGTGGTGAAGGCAGAACTGGCTGAGCTGGATCCATGGCCAGGACCCGGTGGATAATGAAAAGGGCCCTGTGCCAAAATCCAAAATTTGGCCAAAAGCCCTCTCTTTCATGAGACAGCACTCCCTAGTGGCAGGCCCGGAAACTGCACTCAGGAGGAGTGCCTTGAATTTCCAGCTGTGCTTGTAGCGCCCCTGTTGGAGGTTGGGGGGGGGGAAATCTGGGCTGACAGAGCACTGCCCTGCCCCACTCTGCTCCGAGGGGGCAGGGGTGCAACTGCACAGCATCTCAGCAAGAGTCTGCCTGTGGCAGGAGTGTCTCACTGATTAGATCCCAGCCCAGAAGAGAGTTCCCAAGGTAACCTGTGCCACCCTCAGCGGCTAGGGCTGAGCGGATTTAAGTAACTCAAAGCACCATTCTTGGGGCTCACCAGGGCCCTGGCCCCTGTGAATGGGTGGGACTGGGGACACCAGCTGGTTGGTGCCAGGGGGTACGATGCTCTCGACTGGAGACAGCCCTGATCTCTGGGGCCAGTAACCTTAGCTCCTTCACACATCAGTTCAGCAGCCTCCAAGGCCAGGAGTGGCAGGCACAAGGAACTGGGGTAGATTGGCCAAGGACACAGGGATCTGCTCCTGCCTCCAGCCAAATCCAGGAGCACGTCTATCCTCCCCACAGACCCTGGCTAGGGCAGGGCTGGATTACGGGGCCTCAGGACCCCAGGCTGCCCACCACCATGGCCCCCCACCCTGGTGTCCCAGTCCCCCCCACTAAAGCAGGGCTGCCCCACCATGGTGGCCTGCAGGTGGGGCAGTCCTGGTGGGGGGCTTAGGGCCAGAGCCTGCTCTCTGCAGTGCTCTTGCTCCAGCTCCGGTACAGCTAGTCTGCCCCTGGAGTAAAGGCAGGGCTGGCTGGTGCACAGAGCGGCCTCCAGTGCAGCTCTCCAGGGCCCTGGGGCAGATCAGCTGGCTATGGGGCAGGGCAGAAGTGCTGTGGAGCCCAGCCTCTGTCCCCGCAGCCTGGCACTGACGGGGCCCTCCCAGCATCCCCCACACCCCACAAGCCCTGCTAGTGCTGTTCTGGGATGATCAGAGCAATGGGGGACCACTAGGGTCTGGAGCCTGGGGCCCCCCTTTAGGCTGGGGCCCGGGGCTTCAGCTCCTATAGCCCTTGTGTTGATCCAGCCCTGAGCTGGGGTCCCGAGTCCCAGTGCAAAGAATTTTGGGACACTATCCATCCTGGTTACACCTCCTCAGCCATGACCTACCAGTGTATGCTACTGTCTGGCTTTAGGAGACCATTTATGATTGTTTTTCATTATTTCATAATTGCAATAGTCCATAGGAGATATGCCATGTTTGGTACCAGTAGAAAGGTTATGATTCTCTCAGAATGATTGTATTGTTTATGTGTAGGTATCATATCTGTGTTAGAAGTTATGAATGTGTTTCTTATATCTGTGTTCCAACTTATATGCTTCCTTTGGGAAACTCTCCAGGTAGGATTTCTGCAGTTGTTGTCTCCTTAATAGCCAATTAGTGAAGCTCACAGGTATATTGGGCCCAGGAAGAAACCTGTTGAGTCACTAGGAACCTGTTGAGCCCATGTGACTCAACTCCATTTTGATTTGTAAGAAAACTCCACACACCATGGGGAAGGCCAGAGGTGATAACAGGGGCTGTGCTCAACTCCTTTTCATCTTCAGCTAATACCTACCTCTGGAACAATTTGTTTGCAACTGAACAAAGGACTGAGGCCCACCCAGATGCTGGGTGTTTACCAAAGGAACTGAACAAGACTGCAAACTCCAGATCTTCCAAGGACTTGCTTTACATGGACTTTTAATCATTTGTATGTATGTGATTCACTTTGACCCTTTAACATCTTTCATATTATGTTTCTTTCCTTCTTATAATAAACCTTTAGTTTTAGTTACTAAAGGATTGGCTGGCAGCATGGTATTTTGAGTAAGATCCAAACATATATTGTTCTGTGTAATGTGGCAGACCCTTTGGGGTCAGAAAAAAACGTTTGAGTAAGAGCTTGGAATGGGGAGCACTTGCCTCTTTACTAAACCCTGTGGCTGACATGCAATAAAGGAGGCTGTGTGTATCTTTGTTATGCTTCTTGGTAACTGGTGTGAGGAATCAGAAGCATAGTTTGTTACTGATTGGGAGTCTGGCTTAAGTGCCACCCATCAGCGTTTAGAGAGTTTGGCTCTCATTTTTGCTGCTTGCACTGATTTTTGCATATTCAGGGTGGCTATCTCAGGAGGCCCCGGTCACACCCTGAAAGGGGATTTCTGGCTGTGGCAGTCTGGGCTGCAGAGGGTCTATTGTCCTGGCATTCCTCTATCCCTAGGGCTGGATTGGCCTTTTGCTGGAAGGGGTGTATTGCTGGACCTGAGTATGAGGCAGAGACTCAGACAATGTTGAAGCCTCTTCTGTCTCTCTGGTTCCACCCCACATTTTCCCCATCTGTGGCTGGGGGAGACATGTCTTCTGGCCTCTCATTCTCCCACCCCTCTACCCTGCCAGCTCTGCCCTCCGGCCCTATGTCTGGGTAGAGCTCAACTACTGCCGGCTGCCCAGCATGGGCGAAGTGAGTCATCCCAAGTAGCTCCACAGCAGCATCCCCACCTGGGCCAGAAAAATCGGAGACCAACTGGCATGTACAGAGGCCCAAAGGCTCAGCCCACTGCGGCCTGGTCCCCAAAAGCCGAAATCTAGCTCCTAAGAGACATTGCCTCGGCAGACTCCAGAGGCCTTATCGCATCTCCCCAGCTGCCAACTGCAGCATGGCTCAGAGAAAACTGGGGGGGGCATCTCTCTCTGGAGAGCTGTCAGCTGCTACAGTCTGAGTGTGTCTGTTGTTCTGCTGGCAGTATTCATGAAGTGGAGGCTGTGCACCGCGACCCAATGTCATGAGGATAGGTTGCTATTCAGCTGTTAATGTACAAAGTGGAGAAAACATCCCTTCCCTGACACTGGCCACTCACAAACCAAATGCTGGAAGCATCCCTATGGCACGAGGGAAACTCCTGGACACCCTGCTCTCCAGCAGGGGACAATCCGCCTTCTGAGTTAGTGCCTCCATGTGAATCGGCAGACTAAGTAGCCAGGCCATCATGTCACCCCATTCCACCCCAAGGGCTTGACCTGGCAGTCACCATTCTTTTCAGCTGAGATTTGGTCCCAAGAGGACTCTGCAGGAGTCAGGCTGCCCAGCAGCAAAAGCCACGCACGAGGCTTAATCCTCCAGCTCCATGACATGCTGCCCAGGCTTTACGCTTGGTGCCTCAAGGCATGTCAGAAGCCCAAGATTCTGGCCCCAGGAGGGGTAGGCGGGGTCTTCCTGGAGCCCACTGGCTCATAAGCAGCTCCACTCTGCTCCCCACAGCCTCCTCCTAAGTCATCAATGGGGCCTTCAGCTCACTCACCGAGGAGAAATGGTTCCCTCTGGAGCTCAGCTGCCAGACAGCTCCCCAGGCAGGCCCAGCACTGAGCACCCAGCTGGGCCAGGGAGGAGTGCAGGCCATGCCCCCTGGCCCTCAGCTTGGCTTTCTCTTCCTTCCAGCTGTTGGCTGGCCCCCTTTTGCTCCTGGGCTCCAGGTAGCCTTCCCTGGAATGCCAAGTCTCCCAGGAAGTGACTGCTACACTACAGGCTGCGGCTGGAGGAACAGTGGTACTCCACTAAGCCGGGCAGAGGCCCTTGGCTTCTGCCCTGCGTTCCTCAGCTTGGCTTGCTTCTTTCGCCTCCTTATTGCCTTATGTCCGCCTTCAGCCAGAAACGCAAAGGAGGTCAGTGGGAAGAGGAGGCCAAGGCAGCAATTTCTAAGAGGTGAACGGCCTAAGGCCTGGAGCTTCCCCTGGCCGACCTCCCTGCCCACTGTCCCATGAGGGGCAGAGGGAGTGGCAGGGACAGGCCAGTGGCAGAAGGAGGAGAGCTTTCCTGGACAGCAAGGGAAGGTGGAAAAAAAAGTAAGGCTGCCTGTTTCTGTCCGGCTTCAAACTAGAGATCTTTCACCTGTTAGGAAATGTGATAACCTCCACTGGGTGCCTCTACTCCTCCCTTGAAATTCCAGTGCCTTGGCTGGCACTTGCCCGGCCATGCCCAGATGGGCTGGGCTGCAGTAAGGGGCGAGAGCAGCGGCCATCCAGCCACACCCTGGCAACCTTCAGTAGTTCAGCTGGTAGAGCGGAGGACTGTAGCAACAGCTTGCTCAGTGAGCCTTAGGTTACCGGTTTAAATCTGGCTCGCAGGAGCATGTCCTCTTCCCCCCTTCCCCTCCCCCCACCCTTGGTGAGCAAGAGAAGAAAGGAAGGCAAGGCATGATGCCTAGGTGAAGGAACAGCTCAACCCTTTCCCTAGGAGCTGAAAAAGAAGACATACTGTTATGATAAGGTGACTCTGGGGCTTTGCAAGAACTCACCCCACTGCTCCAGCAGGGAAAGGATCTTGCCAACACCCAGCACTGAACCAGGGGCCTTCAGTCTACTGCTCACCCACTGAGCTACTTCAGCAGTTGCTAGTCTTATCCCTGGACCTCCTGCTTCTTCCTGGCAGTGGGGTGTCCTCAGCCATGGCACACACGAACGCTGTCACGAGCAGCCCAACAAAGCAAGATCAGCTTTTGCCTGCCTAGACTCACTGCTTTGCCCCATTCCTGCCATCTTTCCTGGGTCGACTGGGTGGCTGAAGAGGACTGGGGTGCAGTGGCAGTGGGCGAGAAGGAGGCTGGTGAGACCCTGATGATGAGAGAGTGCAGCAGCCGCTTTGCCCTGGCATCCCAGCTTGTAGTAGGAGTCCTTAGAGCTCCCTGAGTAGGGAAGCCCTGCCCCTACTGGGGGTCAGCTGACCACCATCCACCACTGATGACCCCAAACTGCACAGAGTGAAAGAAAACCCAGCCTGCCGAGTGGTGGCCTGTATACCTCCCTCAGTAGGGAAGCCCTGCTCCTACTGGGGGTGAGCTGGCCCATGGGCATCTCCAGCGCTGGGTTCATGAGGCCCATGAACCAAGTGTTTGCCCCGTGCCTCGAGGCTCAGGCTGCAAAAGCCTGTTTTAGCTGCTCTGCTCAGATCCTGTGAGCCGGGGGCAGGACTTTTAAAAATGATTTGCAAAGGTAAAGTATTGTGTTACCTAACAAGTTAGACTTGCAAGAAAGGTAATGATTAACACTTTACCTTTGCAAGTCATTTTAAAGCGCTTACCCACCCAGGTCTAAGACTTTCTGATCAACTTCAAAACAGCCTGAAGTTTATTTAAAAAAAAAAAAAAAAAAATAGTCAACAAGCAGAGAGCAGTGCTAAGCTGGAGCTTGATGAGCTATACTAGAATTTGCCAATAAGGAAAAAAATGTTTAGTAGGCCGGGGGGCACCCTCTTAATGACTTTTTTCCTACTCCCAAGCTTAGATCATTTAAACAGGGGGTAGGGGGGGCAGAATACTTTAAAGAGACTTACCATTAGTGAGAGAGTGTTCAGTTTGATGCAACTTTGCAAATATACTAAGCATTAAAATTTTATTACATGAGTTTTTAGTGATGTCAGTAAAAAGTTTACTGTGTCAGTAAAAAAAAAAAAAATCAACTTTGGCTCTTCATGTCAGCAAAAACTAAAATGCAAGGTTGGCAACCCTGGGTCAACTGGTTCCAAATGTGGAAATGTTGGGCTGACCAAGGAATGGGGATATTTTGGGGGAGGGATGGACAGATGGGGGGGCATCGATGTAGGGCTGGCCTTCCCAGAGGGATGAGGTAGCTGAAGGAAGGGAGCAATGTAAGAGGCAAGCAGGTAGGGTTACCATATGTCCAGTTTTTGCCAAACATTTCCTCTTTTTGCAGCATAATCTCTCTGTCCGGCCAAGTTTCTTTTGTGTCTGGGAAAAGGGGAGGGAGGAGGGGGAGCTGGGGAGGAGCCCCAGATGGGAAAAGGGAGGGAGGAGGGGGTCTGGGGAGAAGAGCCAGCTGTGAAAAGGAAGGGACAGCTGGGGAGAGAAGAGCTGCACTGGGAGTGGGGGGGGAGGAGGATGGTTGGGGAGAAAGCCAGCTGGGAAAAGAGAGGGAGGAGGGAGAGCTAGGGAAAAGAGCCATGCTAGGAGAGGGGAGGGAGGAGGGGAGTTGGGGAGAAGAGCTATGCTAGGGAAGGGAAAGGAGGTGGGGGAGCTGTGAAGAAGAGTCTGCTTTGGCCCTAACAACCTGTCCCATGTGGTGAACTTTTGTGGGCCCTGGCACAGGTGAGTGCAGTTGGGGGGGGTGGATGTGGGGGACTTGCGTGGCAGGGGGTGAATGTGGTTGGGGGGCACTTCATTTGGGGGGACAAGCTTGGCTGGGGGGTTGAGCATAGGGGGGTGGGGGATACAAGGGGCAGGGGGCATGGCTGGGGGATTTGGGGCAGGGGGAGCATAGGCAGGGAAGGAAGCATGGCAGGGGGGTTGAACCCAGGGCCTTGCCCTGAGTGTTTTTTGTACCTAGCAACACCCCTGCTGTGTAGGTGGAGGGTGAAAGCGCTGGGTGGCCCCCAGAAACTGGGCAGTTGGGGTCAAGGCCCCTCTAAACCAACCCTGGTGTGAAGCTGGCCTGGCACCTCCCTCTCCAGAGTGTCCTCTTTTTGGAAAGTTCAGATATGGTAACCCTCCAAAGAGAGGAGGAATGGGAGGGTTTAATTTGGGGGTCTCTGTGGGAAGATGAGGAGAGGTCTTCACAGAGAGCTGTACAGGAATCTGTAGGGAAGGGTTAATGATGATGGGAGGGAAGAGTTGGGTATTGGAAAAGAGTTGTTAGAGGAAACTTGGGGGTTGGAGTACATGTAGGGCTGAGGTATATGCCTCCCTATGTCATATGTAGGGATCTGTGAGGGGAGGGAGTAAATGAAGAGTAGGGACTGTGGTACCAGGGAACTGGAAGTAAGGGGTTTCCTTTAGGGTGAATGGTGGCCATAGAGCTCCCAGAGAACAAAATCCCCACCCCTCCTGGGGGTCAGCTAACCTCCCTCCTCTACTCAGCACCCACAAAAGACAGAGAGAGAAAAAACCCTCAGCCGCCTTGAGTATCAGCCCTTAGAGCTCTTTGAGTACGAAAGCCCCACTCCTAATGGGAGTCAGTTGACCTCCCTCCCCGACTCAGTGACCACAACCAGCATGCAGTTTCCAAATTCTTAGTGGGACAAGTGATGTTCAGTCACATATCAGGCCTGCAATGCCTTTCAATGGCCGAGGCTGTATGTGCACCACACAGTCTAGTACAGTGTGTGTCTATCCCATGCTAATAGATTTGGGTAACCCATTGACCTCCAAATTTCATGATGGGGATCAGGGCTCTGAATTAGTTCCCATGTCACTTCTGGGATCAAGGGATGAGGCCCCCTATGAAAACAATGACTGAAGATTTGTACCTGGGGTTATGTGATCAAGATGATGGAAAGTGGGATCATAGAATTTTGCTGCGTGTAACTGGTCTCCCTGTGTAGGCCTTGTTAGATTCTGCTGAAGGTGACCTTCCCATGCCATAATAACCATGCACTGGATGGATATCAAGTCTGGGAAGGAAGAGAATGCCAAGACCTAAGTAACGTACCAGACCTTTACTAAGCCATATTCTGAGATCAGGGTTATAAGTAAAGACCTACGACGTTTGCAAAGGAAATATGTCTCCTGGATTTCAGGTACAGGGAAGAGATGTGATATTATTACACCACTCCACACCAGTAGTTTCTCCATGAGAAGCAGCATCCAGGAGAACATCCTGAAGTGTATGCACAAAGAAAATTTTCTCTGTATCAATTAACAGGGGACAATATCTCACTATGGACAACAAGGGTTTTTAAGAAGTCTTCTTGCTGGGGCTCCATCCCAGCTTGATGATAGTTATGGGACCTAATATGAATGATAAGATCCCTTGGACTACCCTTAAGAACCTCCTGACAAGTATTTATGACATTTGGAAGTCTAACTTTAAATACCAGAAGCCCTAGAAGGTGGCACTGGTGACCTATTAGAACAACGGTCCATCTGCAGAGCAAAATCAACAGTTTGGGGATGGAAGAGGTAGACATGTGGACCAGACTCATTATTGGGGCAGGAATGTCCCAGCTCCTCTGTAGAAGTAGCTCACTCCATCCCCCCTTCTTTCCTTAATGAGTTGTGGAAATACCTCCTGAAATATGAGACCAAAGAACAGATTGACAATTCCCCAGATTCAAAGTTATCTCAGTTGAACCAATATGAGGGCCTAGGATCTATTTCCTGTGTCAGGGAGGTTGTCATGGCTGTCTCTCCCATTATCAAGTGTGATGGACTGGGGGTGGGGGAGGGGAAGGTCTCCTTCAATATCCCAATATTTGGTGTACCCATCAGATTAGATAAATGGGGGTGACCTACAATCTCATTGGAGGTGGGGCACACCAGTTTAAAATGTAGTGGATACGGCTGCATCTACAGCAGGCTTGTCCAACCTACAGCCTGCGGGTTGGACTCCGGCCCGCCAAGGGTTTTCATCCGGCCTGCGGAGTGCTGCCGCAGGAGCCTGGGAGCTGGAGTAGAGGGGCCCTTTTAAATCTCCCACCCTGCTCCGAGCCACAGTGTGGGAGTGGCCTGGCAGCACAGCTGCCTTCAGGGGTTTGACTCAGCCCCTTTTGGGGGTGGTGAGGATGGTGAAGGGATCAGGGAGCCCCCATGGCATACGGCCACATAAGGGGAGCCCCAGCAGGGAAAGGGATGGGAGAAAGAGAGGAGGAGGAGCCTCTGCTAAGGAATGGGGGGGGCGAGGAGGAGAGGAGACACATGCACGCAAGGACAGGGAAGGAGGGAGGGAATTGGGGAGAGAGAGGGGCAGGAGTTGCCAGGGTGTGCAGGGATTGGGGGGTGGGGGTTGAGGAGAGGGAAAGAATCACTGCACGCAGGGAAAGGGAATGAGCCACGCAAAGACAGGGAGGGGGGGAGGAAAGGAGTTGCCACGCTTGGGAATAGGGAAGGGGGGGCTGACTGGGGAGAGGAGCTGCTGGCGCATGTGGGGAAGGGAAGGAAGGGGATTGGGGAGAGGGAGGGGCTGCCAGTGCGTGTGAGGACAGGGAAGGGAGGAAGGGGTTGCAGGGAGGGAAGGAATCGCCACACATGGGGAAAGACCAGGAAGGGGGAGAGGGGGTTGGGGACTTGGGAGACGAAAGGAGCCACATGGGGAAAGCGAAGGGGTTGGGAAGAGGAGCCACCATGCGCGGGGACAGGGAAGTGGGGGGGGGGTTGGGGAGAGGAGCTTGCCCGAAGAAAGGGAAGGGAAGGGGAAAGAAACCTGGGCGAGGGAAGGGAGGGGAAAGGAGACCGTGGGGGGTATGGGGAGGGAGGGTATGGGGAGCAAAGCATGCAGGGAGAAAGGGAGGGAACGGAGGACAGGGAAGAGGAGTCCGCCTGAGGTTAGGGGGGATAAAAGAGGGTGAGGAACAGAGCAAGCAGGGAGAAAGGAGAGGAGCCCACGCAGCGTGGCATGGCACAGCAGGGGCCAGAGAAAGGGTCAGGGGGGTGCGTCTACACTTGTAAATTAAGTCGACTTAAGCTTGCTTAAGTTGACTTAAGTTACTCTGTGTCTACACTACACTTTCCTTAAGTCGATTTAAGCAGCTGCTTAAGTCAAGTTAAGGAAAAATTAAGTCGATTTTATAAAACCTAGTTTTAAGTTGACTTTAGAAAGTCGACTTAAGCCAGTGTAGACATGGAGTAGCCCTAAGTCGACTTTAAGTAGACTTAGGGGCTTTAGGGCTTCCCCACTGCCCTCCCTGCCAGGGTGGCTGGCACAGCCACAGCCTGGCATGCCCCCCCAAAGGGCAGGGCACCCTGCCTCTATGCCCTGCCAGGGTCCCTGTCCCTCTTTGCCCCATTGTACCCAGGTACAATGGGGCAAAGGCTGAGCCCCCTGGCACTTGGCAAGAGGTGCTCCCCCTGCCACCGCGGACCTGTCCCAGGTCCACCTAGCCCCTACAAGTCGACCTAGGCATTCAATGTGGACGCTCTAGGTTGATTTTGTAGGTTCCCCTCTAAGTCAACTTAAAATTTAAGTGTGGACATGCTAAGTCGACTTCAATTAACAAGTGTAGACATAGTCAAGGAGTCCAAACAGCACAGGCCAGGAAAGGGGCTGGGGAGTCGGGGAAGGGGAACCTGTGGGGAAGGGTCAGAGAGCCCTCACAGCACAGGGCCAGGGAGGGGTCGGGTAGCCCAGAGAGAAGGGAAACCTGCACTGTGTGGGCTGGTGAAGGAGTTGAGGTGCCCAAGTGGCGTGGGGCAGGAGGAAGGGTTCAGGGAGCAAGCAATGGTTGTGAGGAAGGAAAGTAATGGCCCGGAGGTCCCACCACCAGGCCACACTGCTTCCTTCCCTTTCCCTACCCCACCATGCTCCCTTGCTCTCCCCAGCTATGCTCCCCATGCTCCCTCTTGCCACCTGACACAGCCAACCCTTGACCTACCACCCCCAGCCCTCCCTTGTAGCGCCTGCCCTGCTTCCCACACTTTTCCCTGCCACTCCACATGGCCATCCTTGTCCTCCCCTGCCCTTACCATCCATGCCCTGCCCTGATCCCCCTTTCCACCCCACATAGTTATCACTGACTTCCCTTGTCCTTGTCAGCTCTGCCCCTGCTCCCCATGCTTTCCCCTGCCTCCACACACAGCCTCCCTTGCCCTGCCACATCTGTACACACTGATGTTTCCTGACAAAGAATAAGCGAGCCCTTTACAAGTTTTCACGAAATATGGTTTGATTAACAAGTGAAAATTTGTTGTGTACAGTTGTGAAAGTGACTTATACAAACAGTTACTGTAGGGAGGATGGGTATTATTTGAGAACTGTATTTAGATATGAAATGTTAAGTTTCTGGTTTTACAGAACCACACTGAATTTGTAAACCGGTGTTTATTTTTTGACTGTTCACATTTTATGAATAGCAAGATCAATTTCTTTTATGCCTTATCTATTCAAAATTTGCTCACCAGCCCTCCGAGTGAGAGGAGAGTTACAATATGGCCCCTCACCCAAAAAGGTTGGACACCCCTGTTCTACCAGCATCACAATTACAAAAATCTGTAACACCCGGCTGTGTGCTAACCCTGTGCAGAGGTGTTGATTTTCCACTTCATTTTAAGTGGCCTCCTACAATATGTACAAAACCTTTATGCCTAACGCTCTGTCCTGACTCGTATTTAGCTTGGATGTGCTGTTTCTCATCTCCAGATCTGAGGAAGAGCTCTGTGAAGCTCTTAACGCTTGTTCTGGCCACCAATAGAAGTCTGCCCCCATACAAGATATTACTCCACCTTGTCTTTCTCAAAACATTGTGATGTTCCCAAATTCAAACATTTTATTTGGATTTGATTCCCTCAAAAAACTGGAGCGGTACCACCATCTAAAGGATCAAAAAGTAGGTGATATATGCCAGGACAGACAGAAATCCCCTACCTCTCTCCACCCCCACAGCTTCCTGCCTCTGTGATAGCTTGGGGGTTAGGGATGTCAGTCTTCAAGGCCAGTCCAAATATCGTCCACATATTCGTTCCAAGCTATATATGTAGTTTGTGCCAGATGGATCCCCACAGTGAACCACAAACATTTGTATCTTGGAAGAAATACCCAGGGCACGTACAGACTTGTCGTCACCAAAGTTCAAATTGCCGTATGTTTCCCCACCGGCCATTGTGCATCAGTGCTGCCAACCTGCTCTCCTCCCTCTCCAGTCTTGACTCAGCAGCCAAATGCTGATATTCTCCACCAGTACCTATGGTGAAAGCTGCAATATAGAGATGGGTGGTTCTACCACAGTGTTCTCCAGCTATTTTCTGGATGGAAATAGACAGCACAGAATGCAAATTACCCTACACTGTCAAAAATACAGTTTTCATTGCTGCTCACATGGGTGGAGAAATACAGCTACAAGGTTGGCTGGAGTCTTCCTTCATCCACAGATTTCTCTTTGAAAAGCAGTTCACCTTCTGAACACAAATCAACTGTGTGAAGGAGAACAAACAGAGTCCTGTGGCACTTTTAAAGACACAGCTGTTTGCAAGTCATCAATGGCGTGAGCAGAGAGATTGAAGTGTTCACCACCACAGGACCAAATCAAGCCATCTACTCCATCAAGGGCTCATTCACCTGCTCATCACCAATGTGATGTATGCCATCATGTGCCGGAAATGCCCCTCTGCCTTATATATTGGACAGACAGGACAGTCTCTGTGCAAAGGAATAAATGGACACAAATCTGACATTAGAAATTGCAACACTAAAAAACCAGTAGGGGAACACTTCAATCTCTCTGCTCACTCCATTGATGACTTCCTAACAGCTACGCTGAAACAGATGCATAACAAATCACAGCTTCAAAGAGAAACTGCAGAACTCGAATTTATATGCAAATTTGACTCAGTTGCCTTGGTGTTAAACAGGGACTATGGATTTTTCTCTCATTACAACAGGTGATTTGACCTCACCTTCTTCTGTGTGCTGTTCCCCAGTGTTTGAATCCTAACATCTGTTTTGATTTGCTGTTACAGCCTGACCTGATCCTATGTTATACACTTCCCTGTATTTAATTTCCTTCCATTCTGTAAATTTCCCTTCTTCAAAGCGTCTGATGAAATGGGATTTTCTCCCAGTAAAGCTCATGCGATAAATAAATCTGTTAGTCTTTAAAAGTATCACAGGACTCTGTTTGTTTTTCTGCAGTAGACTAAAACAGCTACTCCTCTGGAACTTATGTGAAGGAGGAGGACAGAGGCACCCTTTGCTGCTTGCTCTTAGCCATGCTGTCTCACCCCATGGCCTGCGCACCAAGAGAGAGAGTCTCCCAGCAGGCAGGAGACAGACATGGCAGTCAAGGGGTTTCCAGGCCCCCCCAGGATTGTGAGACTTTACATTTGACACATTCAGAGTTGGGTTAATTTGCTATTTATTGGCATTTGAGTCCTTAGGGACACATTTACAAGCTCAGCTGCAGCCAGGAGAGCTACAAATGCAAACTGAGAAGGTATCTTTACATGGTAATTCCAGGGCTTGGGGCTTTAAAGAAAACCCCAAATGTCATCAAATTCATGATCAAACCACATGGAAAGGCCCCCACAAGAGCTGGCAGCAGTGGAAACCTTGGCAGGCAGGCACAGCTCAAAGAGAGACACGTCTCCAGGTGTCCTAGCCCTACGCTGGAGCCAGGGAATGGACAGACAAGGCAGCCCAAGGCTGTAAGGTGCTGGGTGACAACAACACCAGGAACCAGGCATTCTAGAAATAGTGTTAGTTCAACGGGCCGTGGCTCATTAACACATTCCGCAGTTGCTGCCCTGGCTCCCTCGCCCATTGCCTCGCTCAGGAAGGGAAACAACACAAGGAGCTGTAGAGAGACCGAGAGCGGATCATTGCTGGCCTCTTTAGAGCCCTCGGCCTGCACTCACATGTGCCAGTGTTGGGGTGGGATGGAAAACGTCACTGTGAGTGGCTCCCCCATACCAGTGGTTAAAGTATAATTTGATGGGCCCCGGAACCCTCCTAATATCTGGGCCCCCTTCCCGTATTGTCTGGGCCCCCTCTATGCATGTTCGGGCCCCAGCCCAGGTAGGCATTTGCAACCACTTCTCAGTACCACATGTATCGGTTATCGCTCCATAAAAATATTTATAATTTTATACGGTGTTTATGTCTATAGCAATTATTGTCACAAACTAGCAAACACTGCATAACACAATAAATATTGTGATTAACAACGGTGGAGCATAGAACCTGCCAGCAGCCAGGGCAGGGTGGAACATGTGTTCCGCCAGATTCTTCTATTTTTAGGGGCCCTGGAACTCTGGCCCCTGAAATTTGGGGGCCCCGGAACTGCATTCTGGTATGTTCCCCCCTTACTTTAACCCCTGCCCCATACAGAGGATTGAAGGCCTCTCTCTCATCCCACTCGCTTCATGGCCTGATGCTCCTTTCCAAGGGTGGTGCCATGGCCTTTTCTCTTTGATCCCCAGGTGAGGCCAGATTGAGTGGGCACCTTCCAGATATGGTGGCTTTGTGTTAACCATTCAGCGGCTGGAACATCCCTGATAAAAAGCTGCCAGCGCAGTCTCCAGGGAGCATCCATCGTATGTTCAACATCCCTTCCAATGGCTCTTCTCTGCAGGGAGAACTCTGCAGCATGCACCAGCTGTATGGCCAGGGGTGGGATACAGCCAGCGTTTCTGACTCAGGTTAGGCACAGGCTGAAGCCATAAACTCTAGGATAGGCCACCAACACACCATCTCTCTCTCAATCCTTGTGCCCCACATGAATGAGAAAATCCTTTGCTGGGGCAGGCTTCGAAGTGAGACAGCTCCATATCTGCTGTGGAGCTGGCCCTTGGGTGTCTGTTCTGGTGAGGAACAAGAGGAGCAGCACATAACTGCACCAAAAGCACTACAGAGTCATATCCTATTCATTGCAGGAGAAGCCACCACTTTCCCTGGATTCCCAGGGCCAGGAAGATTTCCTGAGCTTGTAAAGTGGCACCAGTAGAGAAAATCCACTTCTCTGTACTCCCCATCCTCCCCCTTTGCTCTCATTCTTCCCTGGAATAGCAACGCACAGATCCCACTGCTGGGCACCTTGGAAGATGCTTCATAGTGTGCTGGCTTCCTCTGGGCCCTGGGGAGATGGCAGGCACAATGCAACACAGAAGCTGGGATTGTGGAGCACAAATAGATGGGCTGTGAGACAATGGAGACCACATGCCAAAGCTGTGCAGAGGCCACGGAGAGAGGGAAGAAGTGGCCATTCTCTCTCTCTCTCTTTCCTGATCGTAGGCAGACTCCTATTTACCTGTGCAGGAGAGAGGCAAGGTGGCCGTCACCAAGTCAGCCAATCGGTCAGCTGAGTGGCCCTCCAGGCCAGTTACCAGCCGCTCAGAATGCTTGACCCTGGGCTAGACCCATTTTCCACACATCTCTGTGCCTTGCTCACGGGACAGAGAACACGAGGGGTGGGCAGCAGTCACAGGGTGCAAAGGGCCTTTTGTACCCAGCAGATGGGCTCTCCAGGTACGTTCACAGCCTCCCTGCTGACCTTCACTGTCCATGGCCTGGAAACAATGGCATAGCGAACTCAGAAGATTTCATTTCCGGAGGGACTCTCTTCCCCTCCCCCAGCGGGCACCCCCAGGAGCTGTGAGCTGTCTAGGCCCCAGCTAAGCTCATTCCTTCCTCTATGCTGTCCCTGGAGAGATCTCTACTCACACTGTTTGTTATACAGCATGCTCATGACCTTGGCGCAGTTGTCCATCAGGGCTTTGGGGCGCATGGCCTTCTGGCTGCTCCCTGCATCAGCGATAAGAATCCGCTCTACTAAGTCCCAAATGATTGAGTCCACATTCTCCTGCAGAAACAACACACATGCGGGGGAGTAAATAGCTTGCTCTGTGCACCCCTCCCCTCTGCCTGGCTCTCCAAACACTGCCACCCTTGCAGTGTTGGACTGGACAGCTCCCAAACCCCAGAGCAGGACTGAACTGTGTGATGGTGAATGGGTCTCGTTAGCGCCTTCCCTAGCTCTAACCAAGGTAGCGCAATTGTACTTTAGTGAGTGCTAAACTGAATGAAGCCAGGCCTGGGAGGGAACCTGAGCTAGAACAGAGTAAATTGTGTTACGCTGCATCTGCACTGGTCCTAAGTGGGGTTTCCAAACAAGTCAGGACACGTCTACGGGTGGAAGATTTTCTGGAATGAGGCAGGGTGACAGTTTAAAGTGGAACCGCTATTGTGGAGTAACTCCATGTTCTGTTAGGTTGGCTCAACTGAGCTTACTCGACTGAGAGGGCCCTGACGGGCCAGACTCCACCCTCAGGACCGTTCCGGCAACCCTACAAAACGGTGTCCTATGAACGCCATCACATACACCATACATACAACGTCATACCACCTGGGGGACATCACGATGGTTCCGTGGACGTGCCGCACAGCTACACATGCAGCCCGTGTCTATACACCTGTTGTACCACTATCACAGGGAAATCAGTACAATGCCCTAGTGTGGCCGGAGCTAGAAGTACCATAGTGTTTATAGCGTATGGATTATTCCTGTAGGGAGAGGGGAGCTGGACTGGCACAAAGCACCTGCACCAGGGGTAAAACATCTTATTCTCACTCACACACACACACACACACACACACACACACACACACACACACACACACACACACACACTCTCTCTCTCTCTCTCTCTCTCTCTCTCTCTCTCTCTCTGCATCGACCAGGCCCTAAGCTAGTCACAATCAGAAAACCCATCAACACTCTGGCTGTGAACTGACGCTTTCAGGAGCCAGCAGAATTGCTTCAACGCTCTGCCATGACCACTTGTTCCAGCGTCACCTCACACTGAATCAGACATTGGCAGAAAAATCTATCAACTCACCTGGATGAAAGGCTGGAGATTTCATCGCAATCCCCAGCTGCTAAAACCAACATTGACCAGACAGACAGGCCAGGACAGCAGGACAGCAGGCCGGGTTGACCAAATGTTTCCACCACATTTGAAGTTTGAGGGAGGGAGAGGAGGGGAGTTTCAAACGCCTTGTTTGCTGCTGCTTTTTGCTCACAGCTACACACAGCTCCAGCTAGGCCCTCCTGCACTTGGCCTCATGTTTGCTATCTTATCTCAGACGTCAAGGGCATTTTTCTACCACATTAGGAGTGACTGGACACATGGTTCCTGAATTATGGGCCCCCTGAGTGCCCCTCCATCTGCTGCACAAACATGGGTGTAAGCTGAGACAGCTGCCAAGCCACCTACAGAACCAGAGGACACCAGACACGAGGTTCATGGTACTGCTAAGGTGAGCGAACACCCGAAGGCGCCAAAATACTCTCTTGGTCCTGCTCCACAGACGCACAATAAAGCTGACAGACCTCCCTTAGACATCACCTTTAAACTGCTTTCTCAAGCCGCCTTCACACGCCTCAGCGGCACAGAACAAGAGGCACTAACCTCAGCGACTATGGAACCCCTGGGCCTTTTGGGGTTTACTAATTTCAGCATTCGGGGCTGTCTTCTATTTTATCCTGGCCTAACCTCAATCTCTGCTCTTAATCTAGACAAACCTGGAGAGAAGGAACTATGAATGCACCACTGAATGGCAGAGTCAAAAACAGACCAGGGATGTGGAGAGGGAAAACAGCAGCTAATGGGTGCTCTGTGGGAGCATTTGTGGGAGAGCTCTCACCTGCCACACTGGAAAGGCAGGAGGAGAGCTGGGGCAGCTGGAAGCAGTCACCCACACCGCACTGTAGCCAGGACACTGAGGTTCCCACCCTACACTTGTGAAATGAGCAGTGAGATCGTTAGTGCGCACTAATGGTCAGCACCCCAATTCCCCTGTCCCAAGTAAAGGGGGAGGGGAATAAAAACCTCCACTGAGGAGGCGCAGACCCTATATGCTGCTTGGATTTGGAGAAGCAAGGATTATTAAGTGGAAACAAAAGGTCTCCAGTGCTTGGGCTGGGTTAGCCCTAACAGACATGTACAGCTTACATAGAGGCTTCTATATCATTGGAAATTTAAGACTGGAACTCATTTGTATGCATATGTGTTTATCTGCTTTACCCTTGTAAATAGCTTATCTCCTTTTCCTTTATATAATAAATCTCTAGATAGTTTGTTATAGGATTGACTACGAACACTGACTGGCGTTAGATCTAAAATGCAGCTAACTGGGGACATAAACTGAAAAATACTGTGAATCTAGGTGTCAGGGACATATTGCAAAGGTCAACTTATCTAGGTGGCAAAACAGATCAGAATACCCAAGGGGAGTGGCTGTGACTCTGTGAGAAAGGTGCTACGGTGCCAGAGAAATCACTGACAATTTGGGGCCTGTGCCCTGGTTCCTAAGACTCTGTCCTGAGGTTTGTACTCAGGCATTTGAGTCACTATGGGACAGTTCAACATACTGTCTGAAAGGCAGGACTTTCTGCCAGGCAGGCATTCCAGGTCAGTGTTTTCAAACTATGGGTTGGGACCCAGTACTGGGTCACAGCCCTCAGGTACTGGGTCACAGGGCTCCCTGCTGCCAAAAGACTGGAATGCATTGCTCGAAGATGCAATTGTTGGGTCACAGGTATAAAGGAAATTTTTTCCCAACAGAATTCCAAGAAAAAAGTTTGAAAACACTGTTCTAGGTGATTGGAGGACTGGGAGGGTTAGTCTGTCAGAGACACCAGGTAAATGAAAGCAGGACAGTGCTTCTGCCACAGATTGTCACAGGCTGTGGTTTTCCTTTCTCTTGGCTTACGTTCATTGGCTGGGTCTGTTTCAGTCACTTCTATTTCACTCAAGCAGTGGGGTGAGCAGCTAGTGAGTCATTCAGTGCCCAACCCCTTCAGTGTAGGGCTGAAAGAGCTGCTGGTTCTTAACTGAAGCCCCCACAGCTGGCAGGCTCCCATGGTAAGACCACCCCACAGTGACCGAAGCCCCCAGCATTTCTGAGCAGAGCGAAAGCATGAGAAACGCTGTCTCCACTTACAGATCATCTCTCTGGGAATGGCCCAGTTCTGTTTCTTCTGTTCATGAATGGCCTTGGATATCAGGTGCTAGATCTAGTGTTGGCACATCCCCTTTCCGATCTCAGCGAGGACCACATCACTGAGTGACAGACAGAATCAGGCCATGTGTGTATGCAGGAAAGACATTAGAGACACAACCCAGAGGGTGGTTCAGGGGCCAAATTTGTGCCTCCCCCACCTGAGATGCATGTTTGCTCCCTGGACAATTCAAAAGCCAGCTCCTGATTCTCACACAGAGTCCTACAAGATTGGAATGTCTATTAAAAGCCTCAAACTCTTCCATAAAATCCATTAAAAAAAACAAAAACAAAACAACCCCAAACAAACCAGACTCAAACTCATATCTAAGCTCAGGCACCATTTTTCTTGGCAAGTCAGGGTCAATGACAACAGAAGCAGGATGGGAGTTTCCTGAATGCTGAGACAATGCCTGTATCTTTGTCAGTCCACTCCATTGTGGTCCTGCAGCGGAGTTTACAAAGGGCATTAATTTTTAAAAATCACTTGTTTCTGCTGGGAAACAACCCCAAGTCTGTCCATTAGCAGATAAAGACGTCACCTGTTGAGCCACATCTGAAGGCTCACTGGTGAATCTATTTCTATACACACTAGTGGGAAAATTAGCTTCTCCCACACTGGAGAAGGGGTTCAATTGCCCCCCCCCCCCCCCCCATGGAGAGCAGTCTTACTTCTCTACAGCTTGGAAGCTCTTTGCAGCAGGGACTTTTTTTTAATTTTCAGATTATAGAGGGGCTGGTCCTGTGGGGCCCCAGTCTTGGTCCCACACTTTTAAAAAATAAATCATAACAGCAGCACCCTGTTTGGACCCAGACTAGAGACAGCCAAAGTTGGAATGTGCAGCAGGAATTTTTGCAAGAGGAAAAAGTGGAACTTGGCCAGGAGACATTCCCTGGGAAAACCCCTGGATGCTGGGTTTTTAATGACAAACAGGGTTTTCATTTAGCGGAAGGCCACAGAACAGCACAATGCCTTACTAATAAGAAGAAAGGAACCTAATCAGTGATGACAGATCCTGGCTTTCCTTAGGGGCTAAAGATGGCCAAAACTCTGAGTTCTCCTAGGCTCACTGACTTTGGTAGAACAGATCCAAATTGCAGAATAACGTCAGTAACATGATGAGAAATATCCCTAGAGAAGTATCTTTCTTTTAAAAGATCAGCCCTGTTATTCAATAAAATTTTTGAAAGAGAAAGCAAATAGAAAAGGGAACGTTGCATTGGCCGGGAATCGAACCCGGGCCTCCCGCGTGGCAGGCGAGAATTCTACCACTGAACCACCAATGCCTCGGCTACTTGCACTTTCGCATAGCTGGGTAAATCCTCCACCCCGCCCTGCTGGAAACCGTTTCTGTGTCCGCAGCCATTTCCTTTCCCCAAACAGACACAGGCAGTACCGTGCACTGCCGCAACAGCAAGCAAACGTGGGAAGCAAGACAGTACTAGGCAATGGTGCCACCGCCAGGCAGGGTGAGCAGCTGTCCCGATTGTGTAGGGCCGGCTCCATATTTGGGGTCTGCTACCCCCGCCCCCATGTCACACTTGCCACCTGTCACCCCATTTCCGGGACAGCGGCAACTGTCCAGGGCAAGTCATGGCCCGTAGCAGCGCTGGAGAGACAGAGCGGCTGCATCCTGCCCCTGGGCAATGACCCCGCCCCGCGAGGAGCCGGCAATCCCGGGGCGGCAGCTCACTGCTCCGCGAGCTCCTCACGCCGGCACCCGGCAGAGAAATCACCGTCCAGGCAGCTCCGCTCTCAAGCCCCTTTAGCGGGCGCTGGCCTCTCCCAGCCCCCGCCCACTGCTACAGCCACTAGCGGGCACCCCCCGCCCCGGCCTCCCCCGCCAGCGGAGCTGTGCACCAGTGGGGACCAGCCGGGGCCACAGAGCCACTGGGGAAGGGTAACCGCAGCCAGGAGTGCCCCGCCCCCAGGCCCGACTGCCTGCCATGGGTCTCTCCCCTTGGCTCTGGTTTCAAGGGCCAACCCGAGCCACCAGCAGCGTTGCCCTCTCCCCGCCCAGCGCCCATTTCCTGGGGAGGCCGCCAGCCCCCCAAGCCCTTCCTGCCATGTGCCTTGTCATCATTAACAGGTTCGTTGAGACCCAGGCTGAGACATGCTAGGCGCTGTACAAGCAGCAGTAGGGAGGTCCCACCCTGAAGAGCAGACAGACACACCCAGTAACCAGCACCGAGGGCAGTATTTGTGGGGCACAGGAAGACAGGTGCATGTAGCTGGGTAGGCACCACACAGGGACACAGCGAGCCAGACGCAAGGCATGGAGGGAATGCAGGAGGCTGGACAGGGCAGACAGGGTACTGGCAGCTGCAGCCCAGCCCACAGGACAGGCACAGGCAGCAACCAGTGTGTCTACACGTTGTGTTGGGGGCATGTACAGAAATGGGGGTCACAAGCATGTGCACAAGAGCATGTGCATGCAGCATACACCTCCATACTATGCCCACAGCATCCCAGCCTGGCACAGCTCTGGGGCTTAGGCTCATGGGGTAAGGTAACTCCCTCCGCCTGTAGTGTTCATTCAAAACCTATGCGCAGCCCTGTGGGGGAGGATGGGGAGGGGCAACCTGTAGGTTCTGCTGCCCTCTGGGGTGACAAGGAGCCCTACCCCCTTTGACAGGAGCCAGGACACTGGGATAAGGGGTCCTAACAACTTCACTGTGGGCTTCCCAACCCACCAGCCAGCCCAGGAGGGACGCACCGTCACTGCAAAGGTGGGCCGGGGCCTGCTACCTGGACCTGCCCTTCAATACTGCCCTGTTACAGCAAGGGTCACCCCAGGAGAGCTCATCCACACTGAGGCTGCCTACGGAGGTCTGCCCCTGCTCCCCCTTTACTTGACCCTGGTGTTTGGCCCTAGGGCAGTTATTTATTCTGCACTGTGAGAGACAGGATTCAAACCTAAAGGGGGCAGGGGGTTGGTGCCTCCCTGCCAGGGATGCTGGTCCTGGTCCCAAGGAGTCTCCGCACCTGGTTGTAATTCTCGTACTCCTCAGCCAAGGTCTCAAAGAGGTGGCAGAGATCCTGGGTATACTCCCAGGATGGATGTTTCTCCAGCAGCACGGCCCAGATCTTCAGCAGCACCTGGGAGTTCACGTTGAGCCACAGGTAGCGCAGGGACAGCTCATCGACATTCTGATCCCGCTGGGAGCACGAGGGATGAGGGGACAAGGGTCAGGCACAGTCACCCCCTGGGGGAGCCTCTTAATAGGCTGCTGTCCTGGGCCCCTGCAGGTCCCCCAGAGCTCCCAACACCCCTGCCCCTGCTGATTTGCCACCCCCACTGCAGCCTCCAGTTTCTCCTCAGCCAACACCCTAGCTGGCCACTTGCCTTGATCTCTATGCTACCCAGATTCGGTGGCCCTGCTTGCCAGCTCACTCCATATCAGACCATCCCGACTCTGGGGGAAAGCTGGACTCAGACATCACAGCTGACTCCCCCACAAACTTCAGCAAATTCAGATCCAGATACCAACACCCCCAGCCTTAGGAAAAGTTTGGTTCCTCCTCAAACCATCCCTTCCTCTCCGGGTTTAACTGGTTTTCAATCCAGTATCTAACATTCGCAGCTGCTCTCTGTCTGTCTGCTGGGAAGAACCCAGCCACAGATCACAGCATCCCAGAAGTCTGTGCTGATAAATGACTGTTCAATCCTGACCTGTGCCTAGTTACAGCTATGACCAGTGCTGGATTTAGGCACAAGTCAAGTAAGCCATGGTTTAGGGCCTCACATTACGAGGGGCCTCTAAATATGTTGGAGATAACTAAGAAGATTTGTCATAATTGAAATTGATAATGCAAATAAGGCTTTTTGCAAGATGGATGTTTTATTTAGTTGTTTTTCATTGCATTTTTGTCTATGTATATATGCAAATATAATGGTTTATCATTTATTTTTTCATTACCCTTTCTGCTAAAATGTAATACACTTTTTTCTTTATGGTATGGGGCCTCTGACTCCCGTCATAGCTTAGGGCCTCAGCATGTCTTAATCTGGCCTGGCTGTGACTCCAGTGTATAGTAACGGATGATTGTTGAAATGTCCTGGATGAAAGGCCCAGGCTAGATGTCAGATGAATCTACTCCTGGCACTGGCTGGGGCAACACAGATTTTCCTGACATTGGTGATACATCAGCCAGCCCAGAGATGGTGATGAGGGATTTCTAACAAGCCAGGGCCCAGTAAGGCTGTTCTAGAAAGCATGGCTCTTGAGGCTGACAAACTGGGTCTCTCAGCTGAACCAAGGAAGCAGCTGTTCAGGGAAAGAACATGGAAGTTACAGCAGAGTTGTTCCCAGAGGAGTTGGGACAGTGGGACAGGAAACAACGTGAGAACAGAAAGGCCAGCTTTGGAAAGCAAGCCGTGGCCACCTTACCAGCTTGCTGATGTTGGCTGTCCTGAGAACCTCTTCGAACTGGACATTCACAGTGTAGTTGATGGGGAAATAATGTTTCTGTGAAGGCAAGAAAAGTAAAACCCTAGAGGTAAACACTCCTGTCCTCTCCCCCTGCCTTGATTGGGAAATGTGTACCCTGTCAGGCGCTTGGGCTGTGTTTCCTTGTGTGTAAACAAATACTGAAAGCTAATTTGGGTTGTAACATCAGGCACAAATATGTGGCCAGCTACTCATGACAGCTGCTATGGAGCCTTTCCTGCTCCAAAAGCAAAAGTCCCAACCACTTGAGCTAAAGGAGAATTGTCAGGAGCTGCCTGCAGCTTAGGGCCTGACACACACAGCTGGGCAATTCAGACATTGTCCACTAGAAGGCAGCCTTGCACATATGCACCTTAGTGGATGTTTGAAAATGAGCACCAAATAATTTGCACTTGCGTGCTTGATCATGCACCTATAACCTATATCACGTCTTAGAAATTAACCAGCCCCAGAAAAGACCTTGCCAGGCAGGGTCAACATCAGCAGAAACCACTGGGACTCAGCACTTTAGAAAACCGGGGTCCTAGTTGGCGGCCAAAATGGGCCTTCAGCAGGATGGCATTAGGCTGCTAGTTTGGAAAATCTTGGCCCCTGAGAAGCCAGGAGATGGAACAGGAGAGGGTTCCAATTCTACAGCCCCCTAAGGATTCGAGGTGGTAGGGGCAGAAAGGCAGAGGCCACACTGCTACCAGAGACACAGGTCTGGGCCTTTGGAAAGGGAGACCCAAACTGGCCCATAATGTCGCATGAGCCAAGAGGGGAAGAATTACCATGTACTGGAGCCGTTGTTGATATACCAGCTTGTTCCTGAGAACCTCTATGATCCTGCATTCCTTCCACATCACAGCCTCCAGCCCCAGGATAGCCACGAAATCTGTAAATTCATCACCCCCGAGGGGAAACAAGAGGTGTAAGGCCACAAGCCAGCACTTCACAAGTTGATTCCCATTGCGTGCTGTGGGCCAGGAGGAACCAGCTTATGCTGCGGAGTGATGCTCATGAGAAGGAAAGGAGATGGGAAATCTGCTGATGTTTCAAAATGTCTGCCTGGGGAGGGGAGAACCTCCTGCGGTGCGGGGACTGACCTTTCCATCACGACTCAGTATCATCTGAATGAAGGGGAGAAGAGAGAACATCCCTCCACCTCCAGGCCAACATTAGGAACCTTGCTGAATTCCCGGACAGAGCACTCTTTCCCACCCCTCCTCCCCTCGAGGTCCACGGCCAATACTGGCACTTCCCAGAACGGTTATCCAGAGTCCTCCTCCCATGCCCCAATGAGAAGCTTCCTCCCTTGCCTCCCTGGGTGGGCCCTCTGGCCAGACCAGCCCTGGCTGTCCTTGTGGAGCCATCTCTGGGATAGACCATGGCTCACTGCAGGTCCAAGCGTGCCAGTCAACGCGAGCCGGAATAGGCTGGTACAGTCAGGGGCTGCCTGAGGAAAGGGGCTTGGCCCAGTGCTTTGTGAGGATATCGGTCCTGTGCTCTCAGAACCGGAACAGGGCCACAGGCACATCCCTGCCTTCCCCTGCCCTGCATGTGGTGGGAAAGCGAGTGCCCCATCATACTCACAGAGGAGGGGCACATAGCCCCGCTGCATGCTGAAAGTGTGTGTCCAGGCAGCGAGCAGAGGGACAATCTGACCTACATGGCAACAGACGCGTCAGTGGAAACAGCCTCTGATGTGCCTGGAGTCTCTTCCTGGCTCTCTGCTGGCAATTCAATGGAGACAGACCAGCGAGTGTCCTCTGCAGACTCACTGCAGCCCCAGGGGGAGGGGCTGATTCCTTCCCTGTGCAAGGGGCTCTCCCCTCGTCTCTAGGGCAATGGGCGTTTTTGCTGCAATTGGGCAAAAAGCTGCTGCCAACGTGCTCCCATCACAAGATGCCAAGAGGAAGGAATGTCCCAGCCCTGCTGCACGTGGGGTCTACAGTGAAAGGCTGGAAGCTGCGGATCCTGGAGGCTGACTCAGCGGCGGTGCTGGCGTTATCCTTCCTCTGCCCCGTCTGAATCTCAGGCTGGGCCCTGTAATGGCAGACAGGCGGTAAAGCTATTGGAGCAAATGTTGGCGGAGAGGCCAGCGCATTGCACTGGGGCACAGCAATTTGGAGCATTGGAAAGGTCTAAGCCTGCATTCTGTTAGATTTTGACTGCCACTGCACATTGAATGGATGTTTTCAGAAAACTATCCACAGTGACTCCAAGATCTTTCTTGAGTGGTAACAGGTAATTTAAACATCATTTTATATTTATAGTTGGGATTATGTTTTCTAAAGTCCATTATTTTCCATTCATCAACACTCAATTTCATCTGCCATAGTGTTGCCCAGTCACCCAGTTTGGAGAGATCCCTTTGTAACTCTTCATAGTTTGCTTGGATTTAGATGTCTTGAGTAATTGTGTCATCTTCAAATTTTGCAATCTCATTGTTTACCCCCTTTTCCAGGTCATTTATGAATACAGTGAACTGCACTGGTCCCAGTAAAGGCCCCTGGGGGACAAGCACTACTCAATTGAGACTGCTCAACTTCATGACTTGGTTGCACAAGACCACACCAGGGGATTGCTCAACTCTGCAGCTCAGCAAAGCCTACAAGAACATGTCCGGGCCAGTATTTTCCAGACACATGGACTGAGGGTATAAAATAGGAACAGTGGCATCATGCTTTGGCCTTTTCCCTCCCCTACTTATGCTGGAAGCACCAAATAACGCTGGGAAGATGAAGACTTCAACTAAGGAGATTAGTCCAAGGCTTAAGAGAGAAGCCTGCATATTAAGAACCATAACAGGGCACAGGGGTGAGCAAACTGCTTGATCTAAATACCACCTAGTGTAATAAGGTCTAAGATTTAGATTGTGTCCTTACCTTTTATTTTCTTTGGTAACTATCACTGATCTTTTATGCCTACCACTTATGATCACTTAAAATCTTTCTTTTTGTAGTGAATAAACCTGTTTTATATTTTACCTAAAACAGTGTATTTTACTTGAAGTGCTCAGGAAATCTCAACTCAGTTTACAGAAGCTTGAGGAAGGAGTGGACAAGGTAATAAACTTACACTGGTCAGGCTTCTGACCAGGGTAGGTGGGTACAGTTCTGAGGTGCAAGGTAGGAGAGCTGGGAAGTGGCTGGTGCCTTTCTCTATGTGATTCGTGAGTGGCTCAGGGAACAGTCACACAATCTAACTAGGAGGGTGGCTCCACAGGCTGTTGTGCTAGGTGATAATGGCACATGGAGGGGCTTGCTGTGTGCCTGTCACTAGCAAAGCATTGTGAGAGACAGTTCAGGCTGGAGAGTTAGTGGGCACAGCAGAACTCCAGCTCCAGGTTGCACCATGGGAGTCCCATTGCATCTGGTACTGAAGTTAAACATAGCAGACTGTAATTGGCAAGATCGCTTTTGGAACCTTTTCAAAATATTGGCATCACATTAGTTGTTATCCTCCAGTCATCTGGTACAGAAGCTGATTTAAATGATAGGTCACATATCACAATTAGCAGTTCCTAATAAATTGAAAACCTTCCTCCCAATGCCATCATCTCATCCACGCACTGAGATCCTTCTGTTCTACTTGTCTAACTGGACAGCATATAGAAACGGAAGCATTTCGGAGAATGCTGCCATGAAAGCCTTGGACTTTAATCTCTTAACTAGCTGACTAAATTTGGCCTCCAGGACTTCTGTCCTATCCTTCCCTAAGTCACTGGTACTTGCATGTACCATGACCACCGGCTTCTCCCCATCACTGCACACAAGCTCATCTAGGGCCTTATCTACACTTGCCGCCATTTTCGGCAGCAGTCAAAGGGAGATACACAAGCTACATAAAATAAATTGCATATCTCCCTTCGACACTCTAACGTTCACTTACCTCCTGTCTCCACTGCGCTGAGTTGAAGGGAAATGCAGTTAGTTCAATTCAGCACTACTCTTCTTCTTGAATTCTGGATCGATTGATTGGGTCTTGACTGACCACTCATTCGAACCCAGAAGCCTGAATTGAGGGTGACAAATTCATTACCATCACTGTAGACTTAGCCTAAATGTCACAAGAGATCTGCAGCCCTCGTACCTGGCAGACAATTCACCATGTGGTTCTCTCCAGCCAGCTATATTTCTGCTGATCAAATCCTCCATTTCTATTACCTCTCTCTTCATAATAATCGGAGTTCCCTCCCCATCAGAGGTATCCTCAGTGTGCGAGGATACCAGGACATCACCTGGAGGGTAGGTACCAACTATGGGATCATTTTCCTTTGCTCCCCTTTGATATTCTCCTTCCCTTAACCTTTCATCTTCCACAGCAGCGCAGAGGCTCTCAGACTGGGGGTGGGATAATTCACCCGTGCCCTAGATAGATACATAGGTGAGACTCTGTCTCCCTTAGCTCCTCCAGTTCAGCCACTCAGTCTCCAGAGCCTGCCCTTGGTCTCTCCATGCCATGAGCTCCTGCACCAAATGCACACGTACGCCATCAGCCCACAAGGTAGGTAATCCTATATGCTGCACTCAGTGCAATAAACCGCACAGCTCCATCCTGTTGCTGGGCTCTGCCTGCATTTCTTTTACTTCTGAAGCTCTTATTGGCTGGCTTTTGGTTTTGTGCCTACATCTATGCACCGTGAAGTCAGAGAGATTAGCCATGTGCTGAAAATTGGGCATATGCCTCAGTACTTTGTTGACAAGGATTTAGGGTTGGTCCATCCACTGACTTCTCTGAACTTTGGATCGGACCCTTGAGGCTGAGGTTTCGGCCCTAATCCTGCAAACGTTTCGCCACAAGCTGACCTTTTAATAGGAGCATCCCTCTGGCCTTTGATGGGTCTGGTCACAGGAGTGAAGCCAAGCGTGTGCCTCCCTCAGCATGTGCAGAATGGGGGCCTCGGTCTGTGACTGTGGTGAGAACTGAAAGGGAAAGGTTAACACAAACTGCCTGTGGTTCCCCCTGTCTGGGGAACAGCAACAGGAGCAGGAAAGCAGTTTCACTCTCAGTCAGAGTATGGCCAAGGCTTGGCTGCATGTGGACAAGCCTGACTGGAGGCAATGAGTTTTATCAATACCCAGGGAAATAATTTTTCTAACTGACATTGGCTCCTTTTGGAAATCCAGCCTCACTTAAAGTCATTGACGTAAAGAGTTCAAAACACAGCCTGGCTGGACAGCTGAGCTGCCAGAGGACCTGGCCCCTCTGCAGACGGGATGTTTTCTCAAGCGAACTCCTCTCCGGTTAGCCAGACTCCAATGAGACCAGCCCCACTGTGAAGTAATACATGCCCTGCACAAATGGTGTTCACAGCACAGGGGAGCTGCAATCCCAACCACCATCAGCCTCAACCCACCCGACAAGCTGGCGAGCCTGAGTATAAAACACCCTTTAACTGGACCTAAAGATGTTTGTGTGTGGATGGGAGTTGAACTACACCTGGAGCCAACACTGCAATGAAGAAATGCCGTTAAGTGCTGCCAGCAGGTTATCATCCCCATGGACGCCTAGGTTCAAACCTCTCTTCTTACAGTGGCTGGATCTCACAACACGCTCCCCTGCTCTCTCCTACTTAGATCTGCAGACCAGGAGCCACCTCCTTCTTCTGGGTATAGACAGCATCTAGCACCACAGGGCCTGGTCCCTGCCTAGCACCTCAAGGGCCTGCTATCAAGACAGAGCATTGTACCAAGAACAGAGGCATGGTCGATAACTCCCTGATGGTCAGAAACACCATGGGGCACAATGCCCAGCCATGGCTCTGGACTAAGGGTCCCTGCTTGGACACAAGCGGTCTTCCCAGGCCAGTGAAGTGCAGCTGCCCTTTGGCCACAATCCCAGGATTCCTGAGTGCTGCTCTAGAGAGGAATCAAATGATTTCTGAGTTTGGCAACGTTTCAACACTCGTAGACAGTCAGGCTGGTGCCCATCACAGCTCTGGCTTTGTTTTAATTTCTTTTACTGGTCTGTATGTTTTATTTCCATTAATGAGGCTCATAAACACATCGAGAGACTCACGGTTACTGTTGGCTGAGTGGTCTGGCTTGGGACAGAGGTCTGGAATGGCTCGCTGTGGTTAGACCCAGCTACCTGATGTCAGACTGTGTCAACCCAGGGGAAATGAATCAGGCAAGTCTTTCTATTGACAAATATCAATAGGAATGATCCCTCACTCACATCTAGTGCTTCTTGTATGCAGATCTCAGAAACGCTACACAAAGAAGGTCAGTGTCATTATCCCCTCTGCACAGGTAGGGAAACTGAGGCACAGCAATGTGACTTGCCCAAGGTCACCCAACAGGCCAGTACAGAGCCAGGAATAGAAGGCATGTCTCGCAGGTCCCAGCCCATGACCCCATCCACTAGGTCACACGGCCAGCATGCGCCAGCCAGGAAGATGATGAAGACTGCCCATCCCATAACACTTACGCTTGTTCTGCAAGTCAGGATGTTCCCTGCTGCCTCTGAGGTTTTCGTGAACTGCAGATGTTGGTGCTGACACAGCACAACTGCGCTGCAGCCAAGATTGGGCAGGAGGCTGGGGCATGAGACCGCTGGGGCTTGGCACCAAGGGAGGTTAGGTGAGTTTTTGGCACATAAGAGGCTTTTCCCCCAGTGGAGGAAGGGGCATGTCTCTGCTTTCCCTCACCTCGCTGGGCTGGGATGATAGGAAGTTGCATTGGTGGGAGGGGTCTTGATTTTACTGTTTCCCCCACCCAGCACCAAGACCCATCACCACCTCCAGCTCTGAGGGATAAGAGGAGACAGACTGGTTGGGGGACATGGGGCCAGATGGACCCACCACTGAAGCTCTGAGGAGAAGGTGCTCTGCACACACACCTTGATTCTTTAGTGCAGCTATTATAGCAATCATAGAAGATGAGGGTTGGAAGGGACCTCAGGAGGCATCTAGTCCAGCCCCTGCTCAAAGCAGGACCAACTCTAACCATGACAGGAGCCACCAGGAAAGCAGCTGCAGACACAGCTTGTTTCTGTAACTGCCCGAGCCGCAGCACTGCCAGGGCCCTCCTCTCTGGGACAGACAAAGCCTTCTTTCCACACCAGCACTGCACCGGCTGGACTCCACCAGCTTGGAAGGCAAGGTGCTTATGCCGTGAGGATGCTCTGGCAGGGGTACGATCCGGGCCTTCACTCCTGTTAGGGGAAGGCAGCTGCTCACTAGCATAGACTGAACACAAACACGCTCTCCGTTAACTCAGTTCAAGTCTGTATGTAGATCAGGCTGGGGAACAATTCTCAGCATGGGGCAGATTCCACAGCATCACGGAGCACCAGGCCCTCAACTATAAGCCCACCAGTGATTGTCAGCACCATTTAGATTTAGACCTTACCTCGAAATCCACATGGGGGTCCACTGATTTATGGAGTTGAAGATCTGGGCCCTAATTTTATAATTACTCATCGGCACAGCATCTTCCATGAACATAGCCACCTGGGTACTGGTCTGAATGGAGTAATGCCTGTGGGGCAGAGGGGTCAAATACAACAGTGGTGTATATGGTGGCCCGAATAGCCAGGCAGAGTAACCAGTGTCTATTCAGCGTGCAAGGAGGGCGAGTATAACATGCACCCACAGCAGGAAAAGTAGCTAGAGCTGGAGAGCAAAACAACGTAAAGAGGAGACTGAAAATAGCTCAGGTGAGGTGCAGAATACAACACGGTGCCCTCCCGTCCTCGCTCTGCGTTCTCTGGTTCACTTGGCAAGCTCCCACTGCTGAGGCAACGGCACCTCGAGCACAAATCAGCATGAAGCCGGCACAGCTGCGTCCGATCACTCTCAAGAAGCTGAATGTCCAGTACGGGAGCTCTCTCTCCACCAACGGAACTGCTGGCACTATATTCCTCTAACCCCTGCTCCTCTTTTCTCACTGCCCTCCAGGCCAGGGCACCGGGTCGGTGACCCCAACGCCAAGTGCAGAACTGGTTTTAAACAAAGAGCAGGTCTTCTCTTGTGTGAAATAACAGTGAGTGAGCAATCAGCAACCCCAGACCACCCCTGCTTATTCACATTGTCCAAAGGACTGAGCTGGAAACACCTTTAAACAGCTTTTGCTCAGACTCCCGGTGCAGCGTGAAGTTGGAAACATTTCTATGCTAGTTTGACCCGAAAGATTCACTCCTGCCCTGCCCTGGTAGAAGCCAGCAGTGGATCTAGTCCTGAGTCTTAGTGAGCTGATTCCAGGCCAGCTTCTGTAGCACACTCAGTAACTGCTCTCAGAGCAGGGCACTCTTTGACCATAGGATTCATGGCCAGAGCTGGGCACAGGTTCCCCATTAGGGCAGAGAGGTGAACTCATCATTTATTCTGTGCATGGCAGCAGCTCTCAGAGCGGCCCTGCCTCCTCCACAGTCTGAGGACAAAAGTGGTTTGGCAGTGACACCTGGCACGAAAGCGTCTGTGTCCTCTGGCTCTTCCCACACTATTGCCAAGCTGCTGTCACTTAGGGAACCTTGCTCCAAAATGAAATACCTTCCCAGAGAGCCCCAAACTCGTGTGCTCCTCCCCCATCCAATGAGCAAAGGGTAGGGAGATCCCCTAAGATAGTCTGAAATAACCACAAACCCCAGCTTCCTGCCTCTGCAGCCACAGAGCAAACTGCTCAGTGTGTGTACGAGAGAGAGGTGTCCTCCAACGAACTGAAAAAGAAAAGGGTCAGGAATACTGGCTCTGATCAGGGGCCTGCTCCTACCCTAGGTCTTTCTAGCTGCAAGGAGCTGAATTTGATTCTAGGGAGAATGCAGTGGTGATGTGTAAGGTGGCAAATGCTACCTATCAGTACCTGGGCAAGAGGGCATCTAAGATGATTGGCATGCCAGCAGTTAAAGCAGCTCACAGGAGCATACAAGCAGGATAAATTAAATCAAGAAACCACTGTACCATCAGCCTTCCTCCTCCTCGGAGATGTTACTTCCACCATTGACACACAGTGCCCTGCGTAGTTTATATTAATCAACTGGCAGCTAACATGTTTGGTTCTCTAAGGGCCCTCAAGAGGATAGAGAGCTGGAAGCAATATACCCTGGATAAATAAGCACACAGCCACTGCAGTGTACTGCTTTTCACTTTTCCAGCCAGATATCAAACAGCCGGCTCCACAATCATGGTGTTGGTCTCAGTTTGCTGCGCAGTTAGTTCCTGATCATTTCAGGTGAGACAAAGAAGAGGGTGATCCTGCAGTGACAGACACTGGATCAGATGGCAAGTGTATCACTAGCTCAGTGCTCTGTTGAAAGGAAGAACAGCCCGAGACTGCCAAGGTTAAACACCAAGTTCTCATAGCCTTCCTCATGCCCCTAAACACCCTCATTCTCTAACTCAGATTGTGAACTCCTCCTTTTAACTAGTCTGTCAAGTTCTACCTGGTCCTTTGCCCTTTAAATGCCACAACAATAAGTATCCCTGAAATCTCAGAACTAAATAATGTTTAACCCACAGCGGTGCTGGGAAAATAACACTACAATCCTAGCCCTTAGCAATACTGTCCTCCACCTTATTGCACTCGCCTCGGTTCAATCTAACAGAGAAAGTCTTGGCACAAAATAACACCAAGGCAGACTTGGGAGTGATCAAGGTTAAACATTTACAGGGGTGTCAGCATGGGGAAATTCCAGCTCCTGCAGCCCAAGTCTCAGGCAGCTTCTTTGTGGTAGGGATGGGAGCAAGGAGGTTAATAAAGATTTATACAATAGTGGAGTTGGTTCATAGGGTGCTTTAAAAAAAAAGTCTGATAAAATAATCATCAAGCTGCACTAAATCTAGAAAACAGCTTGAGCTGCATCCACACTGGCGAATCAAGGTGCTAAAGATATGTCATTAGTCCCAAGCACGCTTTCCTTACCCCCGCCACACACAAACCCTAATATCCCATGCTTTCCGCAAGAGCCCAGGCCTGGCTCTCCTAAGGTATTTAAGCACCTATTGAAATCAATGGGAGATAGGCATCTCGGTACTGTTGAGGATCTGGGCCTCAGAACCTCAGCTGCAACATGATCTTGAAAATCCATCTGTGTCACAACATGACCCGCGAGCGGTCGAGCCCCTGAGAACCTGGCCTGAGCCATCTGCCCACACTGCTCCGAGCCCGTTTACGCAGTGTTTGCTCTTAGCTTGTACCATCACAGAGCTGGCACTGAGGGGGAGCCCTGGCACGTTAGCATGAAGCTCTTTCCATTGGCCCTCAGTGCCCAGCAGGGTTTGGGCTGCTCTAGTTCCGTCTCTATCTTGGGCACAGCAGTTGTGCCAGGCTCTCTCCGTGGTGCTTCTTTGGCTCTTATTCCGGTCATACCTGAGCACCTCTCTATCACCAGCATGTTTACCCTCAGGCACCCCTGGCCAGCAGGGCAAGGCTATTCCCCCAGAGTTAACAGAGGGGACCTGAAGCTTAGACAGACAAAGTGGCCAGAGTACCCAGGGCTGTGCAGACCCTTAGCATGAGAAAGCCTGGCCGGTGCCTGCCAGGGGGCTCTGCCAACGTTGGACAGCACAAGCCCTTGCCTCTCCGTCAACGCAGGCTCCACTGTCCCTCTGCAGGTCAGTGACTGGCACTCCAAATCCCAGCACCCTATGAGCATCCAGCACCTGCTCCGCTGTCCTAGCAGCATCACCAGGCCCACTGCTCCCCAAGGAACAATGATGCCAGGCAACCGGTGACGCCTGAGACCACAGCTCCATCTAGCAGACACCACGCAGATTAGTTCATAGTGAAACCACCACCAGCTTACGTGACAGAGATTCCAGTAATAGCAAATGGGGGAAAGTATTAGAAACAACATGTACCATCTACAGCAAAATCATAACACACCTTCTAGAATCAGCCTTACCTACCAAGAACTCTTCTGTCTCACACAAAGTTTCTCTCTAACAACCAGACCAACTGCAAGTCTGTGACAGTCCATTGATAAGACAAGTTTGCTGGCAGCTTTTCCACTAAGTGAAGGATCCCAGGGGTCTCCCTGCATTCTCCTGACACAACAAGCTTATTCTTTGAGCTTAGCCTTAAATAAGCCACATGCCTGCAGCATGCTCCTTCCTGTAGGTTTTGTGTCCTCCTGTCAACTTTGCAAAAAAGCATCTGGCTCCATACGCAGGTGGCTTTATGTTGTAAGCCACTCATCTCAGTGGTCAGCCAGGAAGATAAGCATCTCCTTACCTCCTGCCTGAACAGAACCTATTTCTTTCTTTCAGGTGACTTTGGGGGGAGGGAGGGCAACAGTATTTTTGGGCTCTACATGGGAGCTCTGTTAGTAGCACTGGCTTGTTTAACCCACCAGGTGGAGAGCGATGGTTTGGGCACTGACAGTTGAGATTTCTATTTCCCAGACCTGGCTTATACAGTCACTGTTGGTCCAGGGCTGCTTTTTAGCTTGGGGATGACAGATATACTGCTAAAGTCACAGGAACATTTCTGATGATATGGGTCATGATAATTACAAATAATTAGTCCCTGTGAATGTCTGCCCCATGCCATCAACCACACTACAGCCATGCCTGCTAGGCAGCCAGCAGGGAAGGGCGATTTCACAATCAGTTTGCTAATTGAGGATTAGGGTGAGTCTCAAACCCAAATGGTGGGAAGGGGAGGGGAACTGAGGCAGATGGAAAAGTTCTGGCGTAAAGGCTGGATATAGGACACAGAGTAATTCTCCAGTCCTGTATCTGCAGAGGAGTCCCTCCCATCATCCAATCTGCACTATTATGAAAAGTTCCTGGAAAACATTTGGTCTTAAATCTCTTCACAGCAGAGCACCCAACAGACTCTCATTGATACAGCTAGCAAGGAGAGGAGAAAGGGGTGTTTTTGCAAAGATTCTGCGTCTTTCCAGACAGTCAACCCCACAAGAGCACATAGAATACCGGCTGCACCAGCTACCATCATTGCAACTGCTCGACTGTGCAACACTAGCCGCCTGGCCTCTGAGGGTTAATGTACCTCTCAGGATCTTTCAGCGATAACAGGACACACAGGGCTCCCACATGGGGGGAAAAGGGTACGTACACTTTACCTGGGCCCAGAGGCCTTGCCCAGTGTGTGGCAGGGGGCCCATGTTGCAAGCTTGTACTAGCCTTGGCCCTTAGGGTAGATATCAAGGTGCAGAGCTGTCCAGCACTTAATTTGTAACAGGGTGGAGTCCCAGAATCTCTAGGCTTGGCTGTTCTTACCCCCAGAACCTCTGGGCTGGCAGCATCAGTTATGAATGTAAAAAAATTGCTTGTGTCCTGGCAGCTCTTTCATTACAATTTAAGCACCAGAGTTTCCCAGGGCACAGTAGGAAGCATCTAAGCTTTGGAAAACAAACAAGGGCTATATCTGCACTGGGGAATTTGTTGACTTAAAAAAGCCAACTTTAATAAGTCGACTTTAAGTCAACCTTACTAACTCAACTTAGAGAGTCTACACTGGACTCTCTAAGTCGACTTGTTCGGTCCAGGGAGAGCCAGCCCCGCACAGCAGCAAGCCCCTGAGCGGTCCGGGGATGAAGGGAGCGCGGAACTCCCTTCTGCCCCGGACCACTCGGCTCCCTTCTGCTCTGGACTTCTCAGGTCCTGGGCAGAAGGGAACCCTTCTAGCCAGGACTGCTCGCGGCCCGGGGAGAACTTCCCCGGGACCCGAGTGTTCCCGGCCAGGAGGAAGAGCCAGAGACCCGAGCTCCAGCTGCCTGCTGCTGAGCAGCTGGAGCATGGGCTGGAGCCCCGAGGTCTCTTCTCGCCCGGACCACTCCGGGGGTTTCCCTGATCAGCTGGAGTGCGGCATCAGCAATTGCCAGCGCTCCAGCTGATTGAGAAACCCAGGGGTTTCCTAAAGAGCCAGAGCACCGGCAATTGCCGGAACTGCTGCACTCCAGGTTCTGGGAAGCCCGAGCGGTCACGGCCAGGAGGGAGCGCGGGAGACCCGCACCCCAGCTGCCGAGCACAGGTCTCCCACTCTCCCTCCTGGTCGGGACCGCGGGGCTCCCTTCTCCCCGAGACCCTTCTCCCCGAGCAGCCGGCAGCTAGAGCGCGGGTCCCGGCAAGAAGGAAACCCCGAGGTCCCTTCACTCCGGGATCCCCGCTCCAGCTGTCCGCTGCTCAGCAGCTGGAGCGCCGGTCTCCAGCTCTCCCTCCTCGTTAGGACCACAGGGTCCCAGTTAGGACCACGGGTCCTGGGGAGAAGGAAGTGAGCCCCATGGTCCCTTCTTGCCAGGACCTGAGTGGTCCCAGCGAGAAGGGACCCAAGCCCAAAGTCAACTTAGGGCTACCCCACATCTACACTGGCTTAAGTCGACTTAAATAGTTGACTTAAGCCTCAAAGTCGAATTTATACGAGGTGTTATAAAGTTGACTTTGAATTTCCTTAAGTCGACTTAAGCAGCTGCTAAAGTCGACTTAATTTTCAAGTGTAGATGCACCCAAGGAGTCCTGTGACACTTTTAAAGATTAACAAATGTATTTATCGCATGAGCTTTTAGGGGAGAAAAATCCCACTTTGTCAGAGGTAAATTACCCATCTTCAAGTGGGATTTTTCCCCACAAAAGCTCATATGATAAATAAATTTGTTAGTCTTTAAAAGTGCCACAGTACTCATTGTTTGTTTTGCTGAACTAGACTAACACGATTACCCCTTTGAAACTTAAGCTTTGCAATGCAGCATTCCTTCCACTTTCTAAGACCCATCACTAGAGGAATTTTCCAGGGCCCCTCAAGGCACTCTCCTTCCCTGCGGTTCCAGCAGCCTGCACCCAGCCCAGGACTCCCATCCTACCTTCCCAGCACCCCCCAGCTGGCCAGGTCCTGCTCTCAGAGTATCCCTGGCTTGCACAGGGACAGGGGCCCTAGGGGCTGAACAGGACAGCGGAGGCCAGCCTGGACACTGCCGAGACCGTTTGGGGGGTGCCAGGAAGGCTGGATTGGGGCCCCGAAGTAGCTGGGTGCAGGGCGAAGATGCCTGGGAGTAGCTGCTGCAAAGAAGGAGAATTTACCAGTCTTCAATGGAGCAGGCAGAGCCCCCTCCCCACCTCTCAGCCGGCCGGGACCCCCGCACCGCCCCCCACCTCTCAGCCGGCCGGGACCGCGTGTCCTGTGCTCCCTTCCCAACTTGCTCAGGCTCCAGACCCGCCAGGTGCGGCTGCGGCGCCCCGTTACCTGGTGCCCGGGCAGGAGGACCTCACACTGCTCACAGCCAGGGAGCCCGGACCGCTTCTGTGGCGGCCAGACAGCGACTCCCGAGTCCGCAGCTCCAGCGCCGGCGGGGGGCGGACCCCAGCGCGGCGTGATTGGGTGGCAGGGGCCCGCCCCCCTGCAGCTGGCCGGGGGCAGGTTGCCTTGCGCACGTGGTTTCCCGGAACTCAGGCGGTTTCTTTGCAAGCGGCGCAAGGGGAGGGGATTAAGTTAAAACTTGCTACGTACCTTCTGCGCGCCTCGCCGGAGAGCAAGAAGGAGCCGCGCAGCGGAGTTTTGCGCCAAGCAGCGTGCGGGACACTCCGCGGTTCTTGCACTAGGCGCCTGTCGGCACTAGCCCGGCCGGCCCGGGGTGCCTGCTGCTGCCCAGAAAAGGACAGCACGCGGTTCCCTTTCCGCCCCCACCCCAGTGGCTGACGGGCGCGTGGCAGCCCCACACCCCTTTCCCGGGATGGGAACCCTGAATCTGAGACTGGTCCTGCGGATTGTCAGGGAATTTTAGGGGTCCTCTTGGTCAAGCGGACCTGAGTATGCATCCCCACCCAGAGGCTCGTTCTCCAGCTGAGACCAAATAGACAGAGAGTGGGGGCGAGTGATCAAGCTTTATTCAGCTGAATGGCCATCTGACACAGAGTAAGACTCCAAGGTAGAGCGCCCCGGATAGTTGCTTTACACTTTTATAGTTTTTTGGTTACATTCATTTACATAGACAGATAATAATAAGAGACAGGCTGGATCAAACAAACTCTTTGTTTTACCTTCGAAAGATATCTACATGTCAATTGATGATGGATGCATGTAGGATGCTCCTTTTAGAGATAACATTTGTTCACAAGTTGTTTTCACAGTATGTTTCTAAATACTCCCTAAGTTTATCAAAATTTACGGTACTTAACAGCCTTGACAAGTTTATCACACTGAAGGGGAGGAAGTCATGCACATCAGCAAACATTCTAATTAGTCAACAGCCCTTGAGAGGCAGGGGAGACAGTTAGTTCAGCATTCTTTACATTCTAAGCACACTGAAAGAAAAACAAGCAGGACAACATAATAGATATTAGGACAAGATAGACTCCATTTTTATATTCCCTTTCAGGATCCCATAAGGATCTGGAACTCCGGCCTGTATAATGCTGCAGCCCCAAAGCTGTAGCCCTGGCTGGCCCTTGCTGTGGCCTCTGTGTTCCAGACACTGAATCACAGCTCAACCCTAGGGGCAGGGACTGGAATCCAGCCTGCTGGGGCCCTGCGATCCCAAGTATTCTGCGGAGTCCAAACCAAGCTCAGGCTGCTTCTTTTCTCTCCCTCTCACCCCACACCCCATGCCTCTCCTCCACGCCCACGTCATTTAGGAAGGGCCTTGTGTGAGACACTATGCAAACCTTAAGTAAAAAATAGTGCGTGAATACTCAGGGAACTGTAATAAAAAGGGAGCTGAAGAGTAGGTACTGGGCATAGCAAGGTTTGCTGCAAAGCTTGCAGACAGCCAAAGGGAGCAGGTCCCTAGATGGGATCCCTGCAGCCTGGACCCTCCGAATTTGAAATGGACCCTTCCAGGCTGGCCGGCAAAGACAACCTAACCTCATTCATTCTTGTGGGAGCGGGAAGGAGGAGGCTGTTCAAGTGGGATTTTCTCCCATGAAAGCTCATGTGATAAATAAATCTGTTAGTCTTTAAAAGTGCCACAGGACTCTTGTTTGTTTTTCATGATTAAGGACTCTCTCCTACCTCAGCCCTTCCTGAAGCATCCTCCTGAAGCAGGCATGTCATGACAGGCCTGCTTGCCTCAGTTTCCCATCTACAGTCTCTAGAAATACTGACCAGGCTTCCCCACTATAAATAGAGCCCTGGAGTGGCTAGATTCATTTGTTATGTGAGTTTCGTGTACATAAACCATAATAAAAGTCCACTAACAAACCAGCCTTCCTGATTCTCACCTGGCTTCTTTTCCAGTCTTCAGCTCTTAGCGTCAGCTATCTAGCTTTGACAGCCACTGGCATCTCTCTCCACTGCTCACAGTTTTGGCTCTGGGGTCAGACTGGACAGCTGGGTAGTCCTTCCTCTGACTCCCTCGCCCTTTTTAGCTTCCAGTCACTGGCTTCACAAACTTTCCTTGCCACTGGCTTCCAACTAACTCCTTTTTTCCAGAAGGACTGGATCAGGGGTTTCTGTGGCTGTCCTCAGGGACCCTTTCCAGTTCCGAGGCAGCTAGCCCCTACTCTTGTTCCTAGGTGACTCGCATAGGCTGTTCTGACACACCCAATCGCTCTCCCTCACCATTCCCTGATCCTTTATAGCCCCAGGTGCTGCCCTGCTTTTTTAAATTGCCCAAACTGGGAGCAGGGGCCTGGCTGTGTTTCATTTACTGTGCCCTGCCAGCCTGTGCCAGGCTCCATAGCCCATCTCCAGCAGGAACCAGAACTGACTGTTCTACAAGCTCGTCATGGTGAACTGTAACTGATTCTGTCCCCCCTGGGCTCCACCACAGAGTGGACAGACAACTGTGCTCTGCACCCTCCATAGCTAGTCAAAGGGAAACCCAGAGAGGAATCAGTCACAAAGCAAGGGGCAGCCACGAGAAGGAAGAGAGGCCACAGTGCTAAACCTCCCTCCCCATAAACTTCCATGCAGCCCATGGCCTGGCACTGCCTGCCGGGATTCAAGAGCATGAATCCCAACCACAGTGCAGGCTCTTACAAACCAGGGCACCACAAACCCACCTTGGCTGCAAGTTCTATACTTAGATTTCACCAACCAAGCATCAAGTGTAAATGCCTCAGGCCTTGTAACAGCCCATCCCTTTGTCTACTCCATCTTGGGTACTCTGTCTTGCCACCCTGGGGAATGTACCTCTGTGACAGATGGTCCCTTATACTAAGAATCACAGCAATATTTAGGTTTCTCCCAGTCCCAAAGGATCAGTCACTTATCCCACATCAGTTGTGCCTGAGATCTCTCAGGCCATGTCTACACTAGAAAAGTTAAGTTGACTTTATTAAGTCAACTTAAGGTTGATTTTAAGTCGACTTAAAGTCGACCTTATTAAGTTTCAGTTCCTTTCTGTTAGAGATTTTTATCCCACTCTTGTCTTCCTCCACTTGTGCTCTGACCCACTGAGATGCAAACTCAGCTGACAGGGGGAACCTACTTGCATGACTCATCTTTATGGAGGAGGGGAGGGCATGGTGGCAGGGAGGGGAGAGACTAGGCATAGCAAGCAATAGTTTTTGTCCTCTTTATCGTCTCACAATAGTCTGTCCGATGTTGATGGGCCTTTCCTATTGGGCAGGACATGTAACGCTTTCTGTTGCAGGTCAGCCCTTCACATTAGTTAAGGTCTTTCTTGTGTCTGGGAGTTACACAGTCATAATGCAACCGCTCAAGTGGTACCTTACAGATACAGGTGCTGCAAATGAGGTTAATGCTGGCAGCAACTCACCCAGCGTTCAATAATGTTTCAACATTAAACACGTTCTTGTGACTCTAACACTTGTTATCACACACTAACACCCAGCTGAGCCTGCCTGATCCCAGCGACAGGTCTGTCCTCGTTCCATGGAGATATGGGGACCTGGGCATGAGCAGGTACCTTGTCTGCTAGTGCACAGCCCTCACCCAACAGCACCTCCTGCCCCAAAGCAGCATCAGCCACTTGCCTGTTCCTCCTACAAGCCTTATCTCATAGAATCATAGAATCATAGGGTTGGAAGGGACCTCACGAGGTCATCTAGTCCAACCCCCTGCTAAAAAGCAGGGCCTCTCCCCCTAAATCACCCCAGCCAGGGTTTTGTCTAACTGAGCCTTAAAAATCTCCAAAGATGGAGATTCTACCACCTCCCTAGATAGCCCATTACAATCTCAACCTTACCTACACTGATCTTCAGCCAATTGTCTTTCTTCCAGGTAAAAACAGGCTACGCTCTGCAATGGATCAGTTGTAAATTTAAAAGGCCTGCCTGAGTGCTGGTGAAATCCGCTGCTATGAGGCCTCATTACAGCTGATTGGTAAACCACATTTCAGGGGCAACCCAGATATTGTGGGTTAGCTCCAGTGTCCAATGCTGAGAAAAAAAGGGCAGCTTGCAGAGAACCCAGAAGTCACCGGGTGCACTGCAGTGCTATTGACTGAAGTGGTGGTAGGAGCTGGTCTTTAACTCAGTACTAGCTTTGGGTTTAGAGATCAGCATGGCAGAAACCCCAGTATCCAGCAATGCAGGGTGAGTGGCACCTGAGCGAAACTGTGCTGTGACAGGCCACTCCCAGAATCTGGTCTGGTGTGTCTCTGTGATCCCCTGATCTCCATGCTGAACCCCAACTTATCCCACTTTGCCAGGTGATCACTCAGTCCTGAATCAGTCCACACCAGCCACCTGCATGTAATTGGTCTCAGGCAGTGGGTGTGCGCCCTCTGGCCACCTACAGGATGGTTCCCAAGCGAGCACTCCTAGCTCCCAGATGCCACACCGGGAACTCCTGTCATACAGGGATTGAGACCCTTCCCCAATCACCATAGACTCACATCCGTCCATTTGACATAGAAATGGAAGGGCCCAGCCTCTCTGATTCCCATTCTCTAAAATTCACACAGCTTTAAATAAAACAAACACTAGTTTATTGATTAGAATATGATTTTAAGTGAGTATATAGCAAATCAATGCACAATCATGTAATAAAGGAGTCAGGAGTTTCCAAACGCAAATAAAAGGTATAAAACATATGCTAAACTAATAACACTACTCCAAAACTACTCTTTAGACTATTCTCCTCATTCTTACCCACAAAACTGGCTCTTGGTGGTGTTCAGCTGGTCCAGGCTCTCTTGGCCATGTGGATAGGCTCAGTCTCTTCAGCAGTTTCTCTGGCAAAAACCCACAGTTTTTCCACTCTCAAAGTGTCTGCATTCCTTTTCATTTCCCACTCAGTCCCCCTTCCTCCCGAGCAGGGCAGCTAAATTTGCATTGCCTTTGTCATGTAACCTTCCAGCCTCAGAGATGTACACGTACATGATGCTGCAGGAAACATGATATAACAATACAGCAGAGCATTCAAAAGGGAACCTTGCATGGCATAATTGGCATCAAACCACACAATTACATTGCAAAAGAGAACAGAAATGTTACACAGACCATAGCCCATTGTGCATCATGTGACACATGCCAGCTTCCTTACCCAGAGAAGAGGCACCATAAAAGTCAGCATTACAGCAGAATAAAATGGAATGGAAGGGATTTTTCTGGGGGAGGCTGTCCAGGGAGAGGTTGTTAACTGTGTAAATGGCCCTCATTGGCCATCAGGGTGATGGAAATGGCTGCGGGGGGAGAGACTGGGGCTTTTGATGCAAATAATACAGGATCAGCTAATATGCCAATTCAGCAAAGTGTTTTCAAGACACACCTCCTCAGCAGCCCCAGTGAGAAAAGGGAAGTGATAGGCCAGACTGGGTGAGGTATCAGACTGTAAAGCCCAGCACTTCCCTGCCTCTTCCATAATCTTTTCCCCAACAGTGGCCTAGAGTCCTCTCCTCCTTGGGTGAATCTTGAGCAGACCTCACTTGGGAAAGTCCACAGCCAGGTTCAGCTTGGAGAGTGCTTTCCCCTGCTCAGCATCTCTCCTTTGGCATTTCTGCTCCGGCGCTCTGCTGAGGGATGAGGCAGCTCTAAAAGCTTTCCCTGTGGGGAACTCTCCTTGGGCAACACCTACAGCAAGGTGCTCTGAGCCAATGGCCACTGCAATCACTCTTCTACAGTCTAGGTAAAACTTCCAGGCTGCCAAATCTCCCCTCCCAGCCATCCATCTTCCACAGGGCTGTCCCTGGGGGGGCGGTGAACGGGGCAATCGCCCTGGGCCCCGCGGTTACGTGGGCCCCGCAGCCCCTCCTCCCACAACCATCCCGCTGCCTTCGGCAGCAAACCAAAGGCAGTGGGGCAGGCCAGGAGGGCTATGCCTGGCCACTGGGCCGGCCCTCCCCACCCCCAGGGCAGAGCAGGCCGGCGCAGGGGCGGAGCACGTGGGGCCCGGCTTCTGGGCTGGCCTGCCCCACACGGCCGGTTCCCCCCTGCAGGCGGCCTCCGGGCCTGGAGCCGACTCCGCCCCCTCCGCAGGCGGCCTCAGCCTCCGGGGCTGGAGCCGGCTCCCCCCACAACAGGCGGCCGCCAGGGCCTGGCAGCCTCTGCCTCCCAGCCCAGGGCTGGCTCCCTGGGGGGTGGAGCAGGTCAGTCGGCCTGCCACGCTCCCCTCCAGCATGGGGGCAGGGCCCCACTTCTTCCAATTGGCCCTGGGCCCCGCTCCCCCCACGGGATGGCCCTGAACTTCCAGACTGAGGGCCACCAAACTCATCTCACCCTGTACACTGATGGGCAGTTGGGAGCCGCCCCAATCATACCGCCCTCCTGTCTGTCTTTTTGTCTGTCCTAGGCCTTTTCAGTCCCACCTCAGGTCACCCACTCAGCATCAGCCCAGCTCTTGGTTAACCAGGAAAGGAATTCCACATTGGTGAAGCTCTGAATTAACCATTTCAGCCCCTCCCTGGGGCTGCCATATCAGGGTGGGATGTGAATTGCAAAGGAACGTGGATTCCCCTGATCAAGCCTCACTTTAAACTGACCTTGTCAAATCTTTCCTACCCACTGCCCACCCTTTCTTTCCTTCTTTGACAGGCGATCGATGCATCATTTACTGCGGTGTTAGCAACCATCGCAGCAAAGGGCAAGTTTACTGCTGTGTTTCAACAGTGATTCTGTAGGGCTGTTTTCTGTGCAGTGTGAATCCAGCCAGAGCCAAATGGACACAGTGACAGACAGATGGACACAGCCAGGCATTCTGTTTTGCAGGTTCTGCTTGTTAAAGAGAAATGATTTGTTCATGCCCTTTGCAATTCTGGGAATTCCAGTATCCAGGGGTTTTAGCCAAGTCAAGCTTTCTCAGAAGAGGCTGACTTGACTCATTGGCCTTCAACAGCTCCTTGCATCTGAGGCTCTCCGAGCACTTTAATAAAATCAGCAGCCCCGTCAGATGGTGTGTATGTGTCCATTTCACAGTGGGGGAAACCAAGGCACAGAGAACAAAAGTGATCTGCTCATGATCTCTCTGGGCTAGAGCTGGGAACAGACCCAGGTTCCCTGCCCATTCTTCCTCTTTCAATTTGATCAGTTACATTGTCTCACCCAAGCTTGATGAAGCAGGAAAAGAATAGACTTCATTTGGAATGGGACCGAGAAGTAGTCAGACTGCCAAATCTCACATCCCAGCCAGCCATCTTCCATGCTGAGGGCCACCAATTCATCTCACCCAGGAAGCTGGTGGGCAGCCATCACATGGTGGCAATCTCTAGTCACTACCAGCCTGGGCCAGATGGCAGAGGTGGAAGAGTCCCTCTGCTATTGCTTAGTTTGCAGCTCTGACTAGGTGCCTGCCCCTGAAAACACCAGACAGACTTAGAGTGACTGGACACACAGCCAAAAAGGACAGGCCCCACTGAAGGAGAGGTTTGCCAGCTTGCAGTAGCCAGAGGCTAGTGCACAGCCAGATTCAGATTCCTGGCCAGAGCAGGACGGGGGAGGATACAAGAGTTAGGGGGACAGTTCTGCAAGCCAGGGTGGAGGGGCACTGGTGGAGGGGGAGGTAAGGAGCTGCCTGGAATTGCACTAGCACTTGTCTGGATTCGTGCTGAGCACCTACATTTGTGCAGCACTCACATCTCTCACATCCGAAGATGGCTGTCACCTGGTCCAACGGGAGCAGAGTGCCCTGCAGACTAGTTCCTCTGTGAACTTTGCAGTTGTCCTCCAAGACAACAGTACATTTACTAACGCACAAAATTTATTGCGGGGACTACTTTACCATACGTGCATGCAGTGATGGAGGTCATATGGCCAGCTCATCAAAGCAGGACCAGGATGTGTTCTCGAATTGTTCTCTGAACTCGTGCCATCAGCTCAGTGACCAGCTCTGTCAGGGGTCAGAGGCAGCAGAACAAGTGGGAAATGAACTGTAAACAGGCCATTTATTGGAGGCAACTGTGTGAGGGAATTGTGTGGGAAGAAAGGTCCTTCTGCATACAAGTAGGGAGCTCTGGGAATCCCCTGGCAGTGAGTGTCAAGCAGGGCTCAGCAGACAACTTCTGTATGTTGCCTTTGCCTACAGTCACTGCCTTTCACCAGAATAACTAGCAGGCAAATGAACACAGATGGGCCAATGGTGGAATAACACACACAGCAGTGATCCAGAACCTTTCTGGCCAAAGAGACCTTCACCATGCTTGGCAGTTTCAGGATGCACCAAGGCACTGCTGCAGAATGTGGCCACCTCTGCACCGGCAACAAGGGAGGGGAAAACAGAGATTCCCTGCAAACAGGGAAGGATGAGATCTGGTTCTTTTTCAACCTGTGCCCTTGAAGTGGATTCCAACCCTGTGAAGTGGGTTCCAACACTGATCCTGCCTGTTACCAGGCACCTTAGACCCTAGATGGGACATGTCGAGGGGAGCTTTTACTGCTCCCTGGTGCAACCTAGGGGGGCTGAATCCCAGCACCAGAAAGCAGATCAAGGCTAACAGTTACCTGCTGAAGAGGCTGAGCTCTTTAGTGACCACACCTACTCACTTTGGCTACAGGGCTGATCTAAAAGCAGCACCCACAGAAGAACGCCGCCTCCCCCTAGCATCACACTGTGGCACTGCTTCCAGCACCCAGGAGGAAGTGCTCTGATGTATTATTTGCTGGATCACCCAGAGGCGCTGCCATCAGCCATCAGCAGAGAAATCTGGTTGCACTGGAGCCTGTAACGACTCAGATGATGAACACCAGCCAGGTGCCCATGCTGGGCCATCAGCTGCTTCCAATGCCCCTGCTCATGTGGGCTCACTGACACACCTGAAGGGCATTGTGGGACACGCAGCATGACTATGATCTCGGTTGGCTCCCCTGCCATCGGGCGGTGAAGGGTGACCATTCTCCATGAGGCCCCCTCCTCAGTCTCCTTCAGCGTCATCCGCCCCCCAGGACACTCAGCAGTGAGCCTCCTCTCCATGCTCTGAGGCGTGGAGGTCCAGCAGAACCAGGGAGTGGTGCGACAGGCCCCGCAGGCTGCACTCCTAGAGGTGATTACAGTGTCTGCAGTGAGCGGATGAAAGTGCTCCCATCAAACCCAGAGCAAGGCAGGCCACAGAACGCATCATCCATGACCATCAGGCAGCTGCAGCTGTGGCTTTCTGGGGCAGGCCTCACAGCTCTCATCCACAGCTTGTCTCCAAGCTGGGCCAGAGGAAGGTCTCCGACAGAGGCTGCCTTAGGTCCGCCCGGCTGCTCCACCCTAGGCAGGGCACAGCTGCCAGCCTGCTGCATGGCACAGGGAGTGTGAATGTCACACCTGGCTTCCTCTCGCTATAGGGCCAAATTGGCAGCTGGCTCCTCCTTTCAAGGAGCTGATGGCTTGTTGCAGGGCACCTATGGCTCTGGAGCTCACTGCTCACAGCAGCCCATCAGAACCAGTCTCTAGGGATGTTCAGGCCTGGGTGGGAGGCCTGCTGGTTGGGTTCATCACTGGATAGCAGGTGATGATGCCTGTTGTGCTCTCTGCTGGCAGGGGGCTAGAGAGCACCATTAATAATCAGCCCCAGCAGGCATGTGGCTGGCAGGCTAAGTACCAGAAAGCCAAGGTTTGGCCCCGGCTCTGCCCCCAGCCCTGTCTAGTCCTCTCCTGAGAAGTAGTTTGTAGCTCTGTAGGAGCGGGAGGCAGAGATCCCCAGTTCAAACATCAATGCAAACAAGAGTTAGACCAAATCCTGTGATGCCTCTGCAAAATAACGTGGGGATTTTCCACCAAGAGGAAAGAGAGACAGTGCCAACTGGCAAAGCAACGCCTTGGCAGAGGTTCTTGTATGCCTAAAGAAGGCCCTGGTGATTGCAACAGAGTGCATGTGCAAGGAGGGGCACGCAGAAGAAAACCACAGCCTGAGGGGGCTGGGTCACCACTGAGCCTGAACCAGATAAAGACAAACCCAGGTGGAACTTCGGCAGCTTCCCCCAGCACTACAGGCTGGGTCTTTGATGAATGCTGGCAGAATTCCTTGGGCACAGCTCTTTGGAAAGAGGGTTTCTTAATCTAAGCCAGAGGCCCATCACATCCTGCAAAGCAGGGGCCAATTTCCCTCCTGGCAGGGCACTCCCAGAGAATTTAGGAAACCCCAACTGCAATAGATCAAACCCACATTTGCCTGTGAAATCCCTGCTGGCGAATGGCACTGGATCGGCAGTCCTGAAGACTGTTACACAACATGGGACCCAATGGTGCCAGCTCTTGCCACATGGCACTGGAGGGACTTCATGGGAAAGGGGAGCTCCCAATGCGCATCTCTCTGGCTCCCCGTCCACTGAATCAGATGAGCCACGGGGAATGTGCAGCCATGGTTTTCATTATATAGGCGTGGTCACTTGGAACTGGACTGTGGCTTGACGTGACACAAGCCATGGTGCAGAAACTGGCTTTAGTCATTGTTTTAGTCTCAGGTACATTTCTGGGTTGCCGTTTTCACAGCAGGACCCACCCCTGCTGGGTTTGCTTCACTGCAGTTCCACCTCCGCCCCACCCCCCAGGCCTTTTCTGAATCAAGCGCCTCCTCCTTTCCTCCAAGGTTACCACGGCAGCCCAATTAATGGAAGTTAACATTGCCGCTGTCCTGTTATCCCAGCTCTGTGGGGAAGCTCAGCCAGGGTCAGGCACTTGTGTTGATTGGTAGGGTGGGGGCTGGAAGCCCTGTAAGTCATTTTCACTTGTAACCCAAGGCAGAGTGCAAACCAGGGCTCCAGGCTGGGGATGAAGGCTTTAACCCACTTAAAAGAATGGGGGCATCCAAGATTCCCCTGGTTCTTTGAGTCTCAGAGCTCAACAGGTGATAGGGAAAGCCATGGCGTGGGGAGGACATGCAGAATTTGCAGGAAAAATGGTCCCTCCCCCTTTTCTATAGGCAGTACAACTCATGGGGCAAATGCCAACAGAAAGGACCAAATTCTCACTGTGATTCACATCATGTTTCCCACAGGATGCTGGGGTAACCAGAAAAGAACTGAATTTAAGAGAGCATCAAGTGCTGTGATGCATTAGACATACAGGTCATGTTGTTGACAATAGTGACAGTGGACCCAAGTGTGGAAATAAGACAGAAAATTCCTTCATCTTTGCAACACCACACAGACAATAAAGGGGAGTAGTCAACCAGATGTGCTGGGTCTGAGTTGGTTCTATCAATTCCTTCTGGAGGTGGGATGTGGCATGGTGCATTCTGCTTGCCAGACAGCTTCCTGGTTCCCCTAATTATGACTGAAGTTAGTGATCATAGGGCATCCAAGACCCTGTTCCACTGAAGATAACGTGTGGCTGGATACAGAGGCTGGATTCAACAGTTCATGAGGCCCACAAGAGGGTTGATTGAGCTCCCAAAGTGCAGCCTCCTTCATACCTCATTCATGCACCTTACAGGATGGTCCGGCCTCAGTGACCTACAATGCTAGATTGGATGAAGCAAGATAAGAAACTGAGTGACTGGGAAGGGTCTGGCATCAGACAGTAGGCAGGTATGGACATGAAGATCTAGCAGTCAACAGGAGATGGGATGAGACTTACAGGTCAGCTATCTGCTTTGGCACAAGAAGTTGGTGCTCCTGTTCTGCAGTTAAGTGGAGGAACCATCTGAGAGCTCAAACCTTTCCCCGGAGTAAGAGAGAACTCCACTCTTTTCACCACCCTCTCACAACACTGCTGTCCCAGACCCTTCCAGGAGGCTGTCCTGCACTGTGAGGTGCATAACTGTCTTGTGATTTGTTCTCACCCCCACCCTGTTCCCTGTGATTGGGAGAGCAGTTGGTTTATTCTGTGTGCCCTTTGCTAGTTGAGACTAGGGGACAGAGAGCATCTTGCATTTAGGTTTGTGAAAGACACAGCTCCTGTTCCCACACTGCTCCACTGGAAACAGACCAGTCCCAGAGCCAAAGCAGCATCGTGGCAAGGGAAGGGGATCTGTTGGAGTCACTCGGGCCAATGTGGAGGTCGTTTCTTAGTGCTTCACCACATGCAAAGTGGAGTCCAGACGGAGGGTGGATGCTCTGGCTCCCAGTCCAATGCACATGTTTCTGTTGTGGATGTTTGATAGGGATTTTGATTCATTTATACAGGGGGCAGGTGTTTGGAGGTGTCGGTATTAATTAGGGCCATGGAGACAAATCTCCTTGTCACATTTGTTGACAATGCTGGTTGGACGCCACCCTCCAACCCTCTGCCTTGGCAGCAGCTGAATTTCAGCAGGGCTGCATGTCCCATTTGTGGGACCCTCAGTTCTCGGCCCTGGAATCGCCACCTGCTCACAGAGGAGCCCTGAAATTTCAGGTCAATGCTAAGACTGGAGCAAGGGTGAGGAAATGGAGTATTCAGGGCCACAGACAGAGGTCTGACCGTGCTCCACATCCAATTCTGAAAGGATAAACAACATTCAAGTCCTCAGCTAATGCCGCTGGGCTTGCAGAGATCCTGCAGGAACGTTTCCTTCTGGCAGAAAAGCTTCCCAAGGAGATCAGAATAGCTGCCAAACTCTGCTCCATGCCAGCCTCTAATCTCAAACCCCCTCATGCCAGACACCGAAGTGCCGCTCTCAAACCCCTTCCTATCAGCAAGGAGCACCGAGCCCACTTCCAAATGCAGGCAGAAAGCCCAGGGCAGGATGGCAGATGCAGCCATTTCATACAGAGCTCCCAGAACCCGCCCTCAGGTTCTTGAACAGTCCATGCTCAGACCCAAGATCCCAGTCAACACGAGACAGTCCCCAGCAGCCATGCTTTCGATTCCTGGGCAGGAGAATCACTCCGAAGGCCAAGATCTTGCATCACTAGCCATAGCTTTGTCCTAGTCACCTCACTGACTCTCATCTGAGCGACTCTGCTCCCATGCTGACAAGAGTGGGAGGAATTTGCTACTGTGGGGATGAACGTCTGCGTGGGAGAACAAAATCCTCACAGCCCCAGCCAGGATCCTAGTATCAATTTCAGCAGCAAAGCTAAGCATGCTGGAAGGTGTTGCTCCACTCCAAAGCAGAGCGAAGCGTTCATCTCTAAGCCTCATCTGCAGCTGGACAGATCCCCACTTCCCCCAAGCCTGCCACTAGGAGAAATCCTGGAAACAGAATGAAGGAATCAGGAGAAGCGAAGGGGCACTATCTATTCTGATGGCTGACGAGGCCCCTGCTTTAGCACTTAAATGCTCCCGAGCAAGGCAGCTTACAAATGAAAGTGTGAAAAGGAGCCTGGGAGGGTGCCAACACAGCGTTTAGGTCCAGAACCAAACCCGCACCACCAATAAATGGGCAGAGGGGAGGAAGGAAAGCCTAACACAGCTAACCCTCCGGAACACTTTCATCCCACACAGAACTTGCAGCCCCATTTCCAACACAAGAGGAGCAGCAGGGCAGGGCCACCTTCTGACTGAACCATGCACTGGAGTGACAGGCAGACAGAGGGGGCAGCCTGTCTCTCCTTTCTCCAGTCCATTCTCTCAGCTTTTCCCTGACATCCTCCTCTGCCCTGCTGTTCCTCGTTGGTAGCTCCCATCCCTCCACTCAGCAAAAGATAAGGATCAGGGTGACGTGTAGGATGGTGGCCAGCTGCCTGAGTCTACAGATGCAAGTGGCCCATGTCATCATCTACATCAGAGCTAGAGGAGCAAGGAGGGTGGTTTTCAAGTGCGCAGGAGGTGCATCAATGCAGCTTTCCCCTGCTGGGAGTCGCTGTGTTTGGGAGTAAAGACCAGAGGAGGTCAGCACACAAACCAACTTAAAAATCAGGCTTTTATTCTTCCTGTGCTGCTGCCAATCACAGCTTGGTTACAAATCAAATCTAGTCCCAGCTCAACCCCTGCCCTCCCCCCACAAGAGGCAACATTGTACAAAACTCTATTTACAGAGCAAACAGTTAAAAAGGAAGAGTGTGGGAATCAAAGCCGGCCCCAGCCTTTTGAGGGGAGCCTCAGGCCACGTGCGGGGCTGCCCCCTTCGCACAGCGTGGTGTACTGGACTTCCACCACACAGGAGGGACAGGGCTCTTCCAGTGACCACTGCAGCCCCCGCTCTCCTGACCCAGCTGCCATCAGTGGGGAAATGCTCTGCGAGGCCAGCCATTCAGGGTCTAGCTTCAAAGGGCCTCAGACTCTGGGACTCTGATCCTAGGCAAAGAGGGGGCAGCAGGGCAGGGATGCCTGACAGTCACCTGAGCCTTACCCCAGGGATAGAAGTGGGGGGCCCCAGAGAGCTTTCCTGCTCTTCTCACAGGCAGTTATGATCACAAGATGGGTTCACAGGGACCCGGTGAGTCCAGGCCTCCAGCAACCAGCATGTTATGTTGGGAAGCCTGACTCTTGGTACCAAGTTTACAGGACACACTTGAGGCTTTGGATATTAAGTTCACAAACCTGCCCTGGGGGCCAGAGTAAGATGACCAAACCAAAGTTAAAAAGGGGGAAAAGCACACGTCCTTCCATCCAACCCTGCTGGGAGCAGTGTCCTTGGCACGTCCCGGGGGGGGCTCTAAAAGCTCAGAAGGCGTAGCGTGTGCGGATATCCTCCAGCTTCTTGGACACCTCGGGGGGTGTCCTGTCCAGTTCTTCCGACACGTTCTTCTGTTTGTTGGGTTCCATGGAGTTGAACTGTTCACAAAGGTCCCCGTCAATCACGTTCTAGTGAGAGGACACAGGAGCAGGTTAGGATCTGGGCACCAAATGGGCTGTGCCCGCATGCTGCTTAGTTAGAACAGATGAAAGGGACAAAAGTGGAGTTCAGAAAAGCTCTTTGCCAAGTGTTTCTTAATCCCGCTTTGGAAAGAGGACAACAGCCAGTGACCTCAGCTGCTGGAGACAAACTAATTACCAAGGAGAGCCCTAGCAAAACCAGACGCAACGTAAGGAGCACTAGAGAGAAAGACAGGGCTGATCTGGCATCAGCTGAAAAGCCCTGGCTGGCACAGGGTCTCTTTAGATGGTGTGTGCTGGAGGGGGTTGAAGGAAACATTCAGTAAAGGCAAAAGTCTCCAGTTAGGTTCAGCCCCAAGGCCATCAATTATAGGATTGACTCATCCCCGGGCAATTCCTCAGTAGCTGGAATTTATATGCCCTCTTAACAGCTCCAGGAACGCTAACAGGGGTGCAGCAACAAACATCCTCCAAGCTGCAAAAATGCTTCTTGGAAATCAGCGTGTGTAGTTACATGACTGCTTCCGAGATCCCCTCCCTCCCAGCAAAGACAACTGCCAGACAAGCCGTGCAGGCACCTACAGGGGCTGTGCTGGTGCTGTACAAAGCAGGAGCAGGGGAGGGTGCAAGAGGCAGCGGCCTGAGGGGAGCAGATCCAACACCCCGAGCCACAGGCTACAGTTTTAAATCTTCCTGGCTATGTCTACACTTACTAAAGTTAGTTTGAATTAACTTAATTCGAATTAGCAAAATTTAGTTTGAACTAAGCAAGTGCCATTCATGGCACTTCTTAGTTTGAATTAGCGAATTGCATTGAGCAATTCAGCCAGGCATTACAGTACAGTCCCATTTATCCGAAACCCCGCATTATCCAAATCTCCTCATGGCCCAGAATGACACATGCCCTCTGCAGCATGGCTCATGCTGGGGGACCAGGATAGGATTTAGATAATGCAGAGGTTTGCTAACAGGGACCCCCCCCCCCCGAACTGTGAAGAGGACGAGTCCCTGGCCATGGGGGAAGCCACCGTGTTTCTGAATGGGTCCTGCGGCTGCACAGGGACACATGACTCCTGCTGGCATAAGGTGCACGAAAGGCTGCAATCCTGACAAGGCCGAGTCCTGGCTAGGGGTCTCTGCTCTGCCCTGGCAGGATCACAGCCTTCAGCCTGCAGGAATTGGGTGTCCCAGCCCTGCAGCCAGTGAGTGAATGAATGGGGCAGAGCGAGAACCCTGGACAGGACTATGTGACAGAGGAGAAGCCACTGAACTCCCATGACATGCTTGCACGCCACACTGGAGATGACTGCCCAGGGCCGAGACTTACCTTAACAGGGAAGTAGTAGGAGCGGAAGCTCAGGTGATCCCGTCCACAGAGAGGGGGGTGCTCAGACCGTAGGTGCATCTCCACATGCTGGAAGAAGTCATGATCCTGAAGGGGTGGAGATAAGTGAGAGTGGAGAACAATTTGCTCCTCCCCCGACGTGACACTGGAGTCCACAGTGACATCAGGATACGGTAGCACTCCATCAGTAGGCTGTGCCCTGCACAACCCAGCCAAGTCCTGCTACAAAGGCCCCCAACCCGGCACTGATTCGCTTTTTCATTATGACAGTGGCATTCAAAGGGCCCATCCCAGGCCATGTTGCCAACCCACCAGGAACACAAGGGGCTCCCTAAATTTGCAAAAATCAGAATAGGTGGCAGCTGGTCTCTTGTGGAGGATGGAAATGTGGCCAAAGTACAGCTGCCAGCCTGCACCATTCCAGCAGCCTGTGCTTGAATTAAGACAGAGCACCAAGCATTGCTGCTGTAAGCTGCATGTTCCTATTAAAACAATAGGGTTTCAGCCACCCGGGCCATATAATTAAGTGTCCACACTTTAGCTGCCCCTTTAACATGTTCACCACTATTTAAAGCTCCTGTGATTTGTTCTTAAGGAAGCAGCCACAGAGAAAAGCTCAGTTAGTGGTCTCTGTCTCCTAACTCCTTCCATGTGCAATGATCTATCCCGCTCCCTTCGGCAGGCGCTTTCCCGCACACTTGACTTTCACAAAGCGCCCAGTCACCTATAATCCATGAGCAACATGTGCAAGCAAATGGAGGGGAGATATGATAGCTCTCTATAAATACATCAGAGGGATAAATACCAGGGAGGGAGAGGAATATTTAAGTTCAGTACCAATGTGCACACAAGAACAAATGGATATAAACTGGCCATCAGGAAATTTAGACTTGAAATTAGATGCAGGTTTCTAACCATCAGAGGAGTAAAGTTCTGGAATAGCCTTCCAAGGGGAGCTGTAGGGGCAAAAATGCTAGCTAGCTTCAAAACTGAACTTGATAAATTTATTATAGGGGTGGGGAGAGGTGGTGGTATGATGGGACAGCCTAGTTTGGCAATTGACTGATCTTTGATTATATTGGTGCTGGATGGCCTGAGATAGAATTCATCCCATCAAATGCCCTAAGTTATTATAAATAATTCTTTCTTGGGTATCTGGTTACCAAATCTTGCCCACATTTTCAGGGTTAAGCCATATTTGTGATCAGAAAGGGCAGACTGGCAAAGCTGTGGGGGTTTTTCACTTTCCTCTGTAGCATGACCCTATCGCTAGTGGATTCTTTGTACTTTAAAGTCTTTAGACCGTTATTTGAGGACTTTAATAACTCAGAGGTTTATTGCAGAATGGGTGGGTGAGGTTCTGTGGCCTGCATTGTGCAGGGGGTCACACTAGATGATCATATTGGTCCCTTCTGACCTTAGAGTCTATGAAGATGCTGATACGGGGGTTGGGAGTAGGTGGTCTGTCAGGCAGCGCTTCTGCAGCAGGATGGCTGGTGTTCTCTTACCTCGTGGGATGTGAAGGGGACCAGAATACCAATGCCTCCCGACAAGGTGGTGTACACGAGAGATTCAGAACCTCCAGGAATCAGTGTGGTCTTCTGTAAGGACAGCACTGTCTCCCCCACGTGGTAATTCATGATCACCTCAGCCTGCAAACAAGTCACAGATCATTGCGTCCTATGTAGCTCTTCCACAATGTATGTATGCACAAAAGGAGCTGGCAGGGTCAGGAGAGGAGAATGGAAAAGTTTGCCCTGATTTCACAGTGACCTGAGAGCATGTGGCCAAACTCACTGCTTTCTCTAAATGCCCCAGGGCTCTGCACACACATGGATGGGGCTGAGAACAGGGCAGGAGAGTGAAAGTGAAAGGTAACTTGGAGCCCTTGTCTAGCTCCCAAACAAACTCACTGCTCTGCGGGCGTTCACCAGCACTATCGGAACCAGAAAGTGTTTGGCTGTGGCAATTCTGGTTATAGACCCCCAAACAGCAGGATCATCCCCCACAGGACAGATCCCCAAAGATGCACTCACGCTCGCTCTGCGCAGCTCCCCAGAGGAGCCAATCGTTTGCCCCCCACTCTCCTAGGAAAGGTTACCTTTTGCGATGCTCCATTGAGAAGCCCTCTGTCCCACAAAGCCTTGTTTCCAGTTGGATCCTCATCTACTTCATCGTTTGTGTTGGGAGGCAGCCGAACCTGTACTGACAAAACGGGACAGTCACTGTGCTGCTATTACCAGCACTCAAGAGAAGGAAAGGAAGGTTGCTCACCTTGGTGTAGTGACTGGAGTTCTCCGAGATGTGTGTCCCCGTGCGTGCTCCACTGTAGGTGTGTGCGCGCGCACCACGGATCGGAGCTGTCCCAAGCTATACTCACCAGGGTTGCACGACGGGAGGGGACTGTCTCACGGACAGTTTTGGCCTTCAACGGTCGCACGACCCAATCCTCCCTTGGTTCCCTCTCTAACCGTGAGCGAGTGTAAGTTGCCCGAAGAAGAGAGGGGAGGAGGGAGAGTAATGGAGCACCCACGGGGACGCACATCTTGGAGAACTCCAGTCACTACACCAAGGTGAGCAACCTTCCTTTCTCCTCCGAGTAGTGTCCCCGTGGGTGCTCCACTGTAGGTGACTCTCCAAGCTGTGCCCTAGTTGGTCGGAGGGGCTTCTGAGAGCGTGTTTTGTATAGTGGAGAGTACTGATATGCCTACCGAAGCATCATATTTTGTTGCTGTATCAATGGCATCGTGTTTTATGAAAGTATGGGGCGTTGACCAAATAGCCACCTTACATATTTCATCTATTGGAACATTCTGTAGGAAGGCTGTGTTTGTAGACACTGCCCTAGTAGAGTGTGCCCTGATATGTTCTGGTAGCGTTGTGCCCGAAACTTGATAGCACGTCCTTATGCAATTAACTATGATCGTTGAAATTCTGCGCTTAGAAATAGGTGAACCCTTATTTCTTTCTGCTATAGAGACAAAGAGTCTATTTGTATTTCTAAATGATTTCGTTCTTTCCAGGTAGAACGCAAGTGCCCGACGGACATCGAGAGTGTGCAGGATAGTATCCTCTGCGTTCGAGTGAGGTTTTGGACGGAATACAGGTAAGTGTATCGTTTGATTGATATGGAAGGACAAGGACCTCTTTGGTAAGAATTTTGGGTGGGGTCGTAAGCAGACTTTATGAAAAATTGTATATGGGGGGTCTGCCATTAGCGCCGCTATTTCACTTATTCGTCTGGCTGAAGTGATCGCCACTAGAAACACCACTTTCATTGTCAAAGGGCTTAATGAGACATTAGCCGGGGATTCAAATGGCGGTTTTGTAAGAGACCTTAACACAAGAGGCAGATCCCATGCTGGGTTGGGAGGGCGGATCTCCGGGTATAGGTTTTTGATTCCTGCCAAGAATCTCTTAATGATTGGGTTAGAGAATACTGATATATCCTGTATATGATTGTGGAACGTGGCGATGGCTGCTAAATGTACTTTTATTGAACTAAGTGCAAGTCCTTTTTGTTTCAGGTGTAAGAGACACTCGAGTATGTCTTGAACTGGTGCTGAGTATGGAGAGTTTTGTGACGTAGCGCACCACCTGGAGAATCTGTACCATTTTATGCAGATAGACATTTTTCTGCTATTCAGAAGAATGTGTCTGACGGAGTCTGGGCAGAGTAATTCCTGGCCTTGGAACCACATATTAGCCAAGCTTTCAGGTGCAGACATTCAGGATTCGGATGTAGGATTCTCCCTTTGTTTTGCGACAAGAGTAGTGGATGAAGGGGTAGGGGAATTGGGGTTGCACACATCATTTGCATTAGTAGTGAGTACCACGGCTGTCTCGGCCATGCAGGGGCAATGAGTATCATTTTGGTTTGGTCTTGCTTCACTTTGAGCAAAGTCCTTAGGATTAACGGAATTGGTGGGAACGCATAAGCGAATATGTGGGTCCATGGGATAAGGAATGCATCCCCTCAGGAGTTCTTCCCCGATACCGGCTCATGAACAGTATGTGTGGCATTTGCGGTTTTGGTAGGTAGCAAAAAGATCTATTGAGGGGTGACCCCAGAATGTGAAGATGTCGTTTATGATGGTAGTATGGATCTCCCATTCGTGGGTGTGGGTGAAGAGTCGGCTGAGGGAGTCTGCTGTTGTGTTTAAAACTCCGGGTAAGTATGTAGCTGAGATGGTTATGTTGTTTCTGATGCACCAGTGCCATAGTTTTGTGGCTTCTGCACACAGGGGGTTTGATCTGGCTCCTCCCTGTCCATTGACATAAAACATACAAACCGTGATGTCTGTCATAATTTTTGTTCCAAAGGGGTAGCCGTGTTAGTCTATTGTAGAAAGACAACAGAGTCTTGTGGCACTTTTAAAGACTAACAGATTTATTAATCGCATGAGCTTTCGTGGGAGAAAATCCCACTTCGTCAGACGCTTTGAAGATAGGAAAGTTACAGAGTGGGAGGAAATTAAATGCAGGGGAGTGTATAATTTTTGTGTGTTTGTGCATCAGGTGATTTCGGAAATGAGCAAATGCATTGCGGACTGCACGAAGCTCCAATAAGTTTATGTGTAGAGAGGATTCTTGCTTGGTCCATCTTCCTTGAGTGGTGAGGTTTAGGGCTGGTATATGAGCTCCCCATCCCGCAAGGGAGGCATCCGTGCACATCAAGATTGTTGGGGGTTGCTGTATGAATGGTATGCCCCTGTTCAAGTTGTGTGGCATTATCCACCATTGTAGTGATTGTTTTATCTATAAAGGTAGGGATATTTGGCGATTGGGGTTGTCCTTCTGCGGTTTGTATATTCTTCGGATATACAGTTGAAGAGGTCCCATATGTAGATGTGCGTGTTGAACAACAGCTGTTGCTGAAGCCATGTGGCCTAATAGCTGTATGCATGTTAGGACTGTCGGGACCGGTGTGGTTTATATAGTTTTGACTAGGTTCTTGATATTTTGTGCCCTTTGTTGTGGTAGCAAGGCCTTCCCTAATGTTGAGTCTATGTGGGTGCCAATAAATTCTATTGTCAGGGTGGGTTTAAAGGTGGCCTTTTTCTCGTTTATTTGAAGACCAAGGCTCTTGAATAATTGTATTGTGGTTTGAACTGCCCACGACGTTTGTTCCCGGGATGGTGACTTTATGAGGCAATCGTCAAGGTATGGAAAGATTGTAACTCCTTGTGTACGAAGATGGGCGGTAACTACTGCCAGAATTTTGGAAATAACTCTGGGTGCTGTCGAAAGGCCAAATGGAAGAACTGCGTATTGGAAGTGGTCGGTACCTATGACAAATCTTAAGAATTTTTGGTGTGCTGGAGGGATAGTGACGTGAAAATATGCGTCCTGGAGATCGAGGGCTGCAAACCAGTTGTTTCGGTCCAGTGATGGTATTATTGTTGCCAGGGTTACCATCCTGAATTTTTGTTGCTTGACAAATTTGTTTAGCTTCCTTAGGTCTAGGATTGGTCTCCAACCCCCTGTTTTCTTCTCTGTTAGGAAATAGGGTGAGTACATTCCCTTCCCTTTGAGTTCTGGTCGGACCCTTTCTATGGCTCCCACATGCAGCAGGTGTAATGCCTCCTGATGGAGGGTTGGTTCGTGAGAGGTGTCCCTGAAAAGGGAGGGGGAAGGGTGATGGAGTATGGGGGTTTCACAACAAAAGGGATGGTGTATCCTAGTTTGATGACTTGTAGGACCCATTTGTCCGACGTGGTCATGGTCCATTGTGAATAGAAGCTTTGGAGGCAGAACTGATAACCCTATGTTGCAGTTGGTGGAAGGTGAAAAGTACTGGTTCGTTGCAAGCCCTCGACCTGAGCGTCAAAATTGCGGTTTGTTAGATGTGTTCTGCGACGCTGGAGGTCGGTTCGATGGTTGTCTCCTGCGCTGGGGACGTTGGTGGTTTCTACAGGTGAAGGGGTCTTGTCTCCTATATTGTTGCCTATGTTGAAATTGCGTTTGGTAATATGATGAGTAGCGTGGGTTATATGGTTGGTATCTTAGTGGTTTTCTTTTCGGTGGCTGTGGATAGATACCAAAGGTTCGGAGAGTGGCACGGGAATCTTTTGACGTGAGCATCATGTCATCTGTGTTCTCTGCAAAGAATTTCTTCTTATCGAAAGGCAAATCTTCTATTGTTGATTGTAGGGGCTTTGGTAGGTCTGCTGAGTGGAGCCACGAGGCTCTACGCATGACGCTGCCCATTACCATTATTCTCGAAGAAGTGTCTGCGATGTCCCGTGCTATCTGGAGAGCAGTTCTAGAAATCAATTGTCCCTCCTTTATGATTGCGTGGAACTGTATCTGTTCATCTTTTGGTATGAATTCGATAAAATCTGCGAGTTTTAAGTCGTTATCGTGGTCATAATTTGCTAATAAAGCTGAGTAGTTGGAAATTCTTAGTAATAGGGTAGACGATGTATATGTTTTCTTGCCCAGGAGGTCAAGTCTCTTGTCGTCCTTATCGTGGGGTGCTGATTTATTGAAGGGTTGTTTGCCCCTGTGATTGGCCGCTTCCACCACCAAGGAGTTGGGTGGGGGATGCGTGAATAAGAATTCTGACGACTTGCCATGTATATAGTATTTTTTATCAACCCTCTTTGATGTTGGAGGGATTTGATGTTGGCGTTTGCCAAATATTATTGGTTGGCTCCAAAATTCCATCGTCCATACGAAGGGCCATGCGACTTGATGGCCTCACCTGTAGGATTCTCCATAGTCTATGTTGTGAGTCAGAAGATTCCTGTGTACATATTTCCTGTGATTCCGCTACTCTCCAAAAAAAGTCTTGGAACTGTTTGAGGTCATCATTTGATGAAGGCAGTGAAGCTGGCAAGGTCTGATCTGGGAGGGGCGTATGGCTTCCTTTGGGAGAAACTTGTCCTGTTTGCTGAAATCCATCCGTTTCATGCAACGGGTCACCTTGTTGGGAGTGCTGAGATTGAGTTGAATATATTGGTGACCTTGGTCTGGGACTCATCTCCGAATATCTGGACCAGGAGTCCCATTGTGGTGGGTAGTTATAAGGTGGACCATACCATGGTGGGGGGTACCATGGGTAATGGGGTGTCCGGTGGCTGTGGTCTTGTATGCCATAGCTGTAGTGTTGTCCCTCAGTACTGGGAAGAGGTGGGCGGTAAAAGTCTTCTCCTCGTTCGTAGGGGTAGTGAGGAGGCCAGTTCTCAGTCCTAGGGGAAGGTACACGACTGTCCCGATGTGACTGGGGAGAGGGAGGGATTTGGGTATCAATATGTTTTCTTTTTTCCTTTTGTTTCTTAGGTGCTGGTGGAGCTGGTTCCAAGTTGGCAATGGTGGCTGATTCCAAATTTGAAGCGGAAGAGGTGCGCAGTGCCGAGGTATCTGAATGAATCGGGGCCGCTATCAAAGTCAGCTGTTGCGCAGCTACTTCTTGCAAAGACGGTGCCGCTCCGGGGGTTGCTGTCGGTGCCGACGCTGAGTCTGGGTGTCTCGGCACTGGTTTTCTCGTAGGGAGTGACAGTGCCGAGATGTCCCTGAAGGGAGGGTCGGAGTCAGGTGGACAGGGCTGCTTGTCCATCCTTCCAGGTGGCGTGTTGGAGGGACCTTGAGCCTCCGTTTCACGTGTTTGTCTCCTTAGTAGGGATGGTATCCGGGATTTCCTCCGCTTTTGAAATCCTGGTGGGAAAGTTAAATGTCTCTTTGTCCGATCTGCAGCTGACGAGACTTTCTCTTGCCCAGGGTCCGAGGCCGGCCTGAGGGATTTTTCCATGAATAAGAGCTTGAGACGGAGGTCACGGTCTCATCTGGCTCTTGTACTCAAATTCCGGCAGTGGGAGCATTTGTTCATATTATGCTCCTCACCCAGGCATTTCATACAAGTCGGGTGCCCATCAGAAGTGGGCATGACTTCCCAACAGGATTCACAGCGCTTGAACCCTGGGGAGCCCGGCATTTTGCCGGCTCCCGGGTTACGTGCTGTTCCTCTCAATCTCTTCTTCTTCTTCTTTTCTTTTTTTAGGTTAAATGAGAAGAAAGGGGGAGCTAAAGTGAAAGAATTGGTGGGAATAAAAAGAAATGAAGAGAGAGAATGGCGAGTGAGGTGAGGAGAGTTCCCTAACTGCATCCGTGGCCGCGAGTGGTAAGAGAGGAACTGAGGGAGGACTGGGTCGCGCGGCCGTTGAAGGGTGCCAAAACTGTCCGCAAGACAGTCCCCTCCAGTTGCGCGACCCTGGTGAGTATAGCTAGGGACATCTTCGATCCATGGTGTGTGCGCGCGCACACACCTACAGTGGAGCACCCACGGGGACACTACTCAGAGGAGAAATAAGCTAGTTCTTTGCTAGCGGGTGTTCACATCTCCATGCCAGCACCATAGCTGTTTGCATTACATCAAGTGCCCTGGTCTGGTGAGAATGCAACTCAGACCCTACCTGGAACAGGTGTGGGACATCAGGGATGCTTGAAAGTTTGGGAAAATCCTCAGGTCGCAACAATAAGCATCTCTTGCCTGTCACAGCAATGGGTATGTCTACAGTAGCAACGCTGCAGTAGCTGTGGCCCTGGAGTACAGCAGAGGCCTGCAACCTGTGGCTCCAGAGCCTGGACCTCCTCCGTTTCCCTCTGCCTCCTGCCACTGAGGATCCCTGTGGCAGGCGCCTTGGCCCAGCGCCCAGCTCCCCCCGATCACCAGGAGGCTACTCCCACTAACCAATAACACTTGGTTATTGAAGGATTTTTTAAAAAGGCTCTTCTTATTTTTTGGGTTCCCAACCCCTGTACTACAGTGACAGAAGGGGGCCTTCCAGAACTGTAGTAAATCCACCTCTTCGACAGGCAGTGGGGCTTAGCTCGGCTTAATTACATCACACAGGGCAAGAAATGTTTCCTAGCGCTGAGCAATGTAGTTAAGCTGACCTAACTGTTTAATGCATACCAGCCCTACAGTAACTAGCTGTACAGGAATAGGGAAACAGAACAGTGACTAGTAATGCAGTTCCCTCCCTACAGGGGCCATCCTGGAGGTTCATCTTCACCTGATGCTAAATGCATCTCTTGGCACCAGGGTAATTAAAGCCTAAATAACAGGGTGCATTTACACTGCTGAGTACAGAAAGTGGCTGGGGACACAATTTACAGTCAGGCTATAAGATGACACATCAGTGCTGAGAGTAAAAATGCAGGACAGCACCACAGCATATGGTGAACTAAGGGAAGACTCACAATAATTAAGAGCTAAGACACCAGGGCAGAACCGTGGCACGGGTCTCCGGATGCCTTGGCACCGGCATTCACCAAGTGTGCTCACAGAGGCGAAGCTAAAGCTGTGGCTTTTTGAAGTGGGGGATTTCTATTAATAGACAGATGAGCCCGACAGAGGACTGTGCCAACGCTAATGCTGCACCGTCGGCCGGCCACATCTAGAAACCCACACTCCATGCACGTTAGAAACCGATTAAGATGCTACCAGGACGAGCATTCCATGGCCTACTGAAATCCAGCCCCCTTGGGGGGAGAACGGGTTCAGGAAACTGCTGGAGGCAAAGCGACACCCCAGACCTGGGATTTGGCCAACAGATAGGTTAAGCACCCTTGCTCTTGACGAAAGCGTCACAGAAGGCTCATTAGTACCAGGTGTCAAGAGCTGGTCAAGAACTCATCTGCAGTAAAGATTTATACTTTTACATAAGTTCAATGAAGTTTGAAGATGGCGGTTTCTGATGTGGCAACACTTTAACATGTTTGCTTCGAATGACATGCTGAGAGATTGCAGCCAGCCCTCGCACAGACAGATAACCGTCCCACAGGGTACTTACTAAAAGGAACTGAACGTTATAGGGCGTTGTCTCTAAGTAAACATATGTTCTCTCATTTCTGTAGATGCTCGTGGGCGTTACCAGGGAATACTTGCTCTCTCTGTGGACCCCGGACAGTTCAGGCATGCTGACTCACCACACAGATATTGCCAAACTTGTCTGCTCCGGCCACAGTATCATAGTCGAGGAGGGTGGCGGTGGTGACCCATCGGGGGTAGGTGTCGTCGGCAAAGATGATCAGCTGGTTCTCATTCCTCTTGTAGCGCACCCAAATGAAGCTCTCCTGGACGTCTGACACGATCACTCTGTGCCCAATGGTTTGGATGCCAGAGATGTAGTTGGCGATGTGCTTTTAAAAAGACAATGACAACACTAATAAAGAACTCCAATTGGTTTCATCCCACTACACATAAAAACCACTTGACACAATTCATTTTAAATGCTTTTTTCTTCCTTGCGCCATCAATTAATCCCTAATTTTACACCATAGCTCCTATGACCCAGCTGCAGTTCTGGCCCACCACGGCTCCAGAACGCTCACAGTGGAAGTGATGTTAGTGCCTACCTGAATTACAGTGGCCACCATGCACAATTCTTGCATGTGAGAGCACAGATCCCATGTCTATGTCGACCCCCAGCCCTCCAGGCCAGGAAATGCCTTGCCACAGCTTGTCACGAAGCATCTGAGAAGTCAACTCTGCAAGTTCTGATGGGAACCAAAACCCAGGCAGAAAATATCCTCTCCATGTCCCCTTTTTGCCTATGGGGTTGCTGGTGTATGTCTACGTGCACTGACAACCAGAGGTTGGCCTAAGATCTGCAACTTGCAGGGGAAGAGCAGCCAACTAAAGGATTGAAAAAAGTGCTTTGCAGTTTCTTTAATTGCTTTCGTTCTAATGTATCAGCCATGCCCAGCAAACCACCACCCACCATATACCCAAAGCTTAAAAGAACACAGCCTCTTGGTAGTCCTAATGAGCCTCTCTGGGCACGTCTACACTGCACACCAAAGCTGGGCTCTGACTCAGGTTTGAGCCCAACTCCTGCTACCATCCATATACAAGTCAGTCTGACTCAGGAACCAGGACTTGGAGCTGAGCCCTGTCATTTTACAGTGTGGATGGAGCTCTAACAGCAGACCCAAGTTAGAAGGTCTGCATAGCACAGCATGGACGCGATAGCACGGCTGTGAAACCCAAGCCCAGCAACTGTAAACCCGGATTTACAATGCAGCATGGAAGCTCAAGCACAGACTTGGAAACTCTGAGTCCATAAGCCCAGGTACCACAGGCCCAGGTAGTGTGCAGTGCAGATGTACCCTTGACTTCTGTCCCAGCACACAGCTCCTTCTCTGGCTGTAAGAGAGTGAAGAATTTAACAACTGTTCACTTTAGTGTTCCAGTGTGTCCAGATCAAATGCCACACCAGAGCCTCACAGCTATGTTGTTTCAGCCCAGACTCTACTGGGCTGTTGCAGAATCCACTGTCCCCTAGGTCCCACATGGTCAGATGGGAAATGCTACCAGACCCTCCATTTGTATCTAGATGTGAGATGACCCACAGCAGTAGTGGAGGGATTGTGCATTTCATTAGAACAAGTGTTTGAGAAACAGAGCTGCACAACCCCAGAGAGCACTCTGCCTAGGACATGGTAGAATAATAGAATCTTAGGGCTGGAAGGGACCTCATGAGGTCATCTAGTCCAACCCCCTGCTAAAAGCAGGACCACTCCCACTAAATCATCCCAGTCAGGGTTTTATCTACCCGGGCCTTAAATGTTTCCAATGATGGCGATTCCACCACCTCCCTAGGTAACCCATTCCAATGCTTCACCACCTCCTAGTAAGAAAGGTTTTCCTAATATCCAATCTCGACCTCCCCAGCCGCAACTTGAAACCATTGGTTCTTGTTCTGTCCTGTTACTACTAAGAACAGCCTAGCTTCCTCCTCTTTGGAGCACCCCTTCAAGTAGTTGAAGGTTGCTATCAAATCCCCCCTCAGTCTTCTCTTCTGTAGACTAAATAAGCCTAGCTCCTTCAGTCTCTCCTTGGAAGTCATGTGCCCCAGCCCCCTAATCATTTTCATTGCCCTCCGCTGGACTCTTTCTAATTTGTCCACATCCTTTCTGTAGTGGGGAGCCCAAAACTGGGCATAGTATTCCAGATGTGGCCTGACCAGTGCTGAATAGAGGGGAATAATCACATCCCTCAATCTGCTGGCAATACTCCTAATGATGCAGCCTAATATGGCATTGGCCTTTTTGGCAACAAGGGCACACTGTTGACTCACTTCCAGCTTCCTGCCCACCATAACCCCCAGGTCCTTTTCTACCGAGCTGCTACTTAGCCGATTGGTCCCCAGCCTGTAGCAGTACATGGGATTTTTCTGACCTAAGTGCAGGACTTTGCACTTGTCCTTATTGAACCTCATGAGATTTCTTTTGGTCCAGTGTTCCAATTTGTCTAGGTCTCCCTGAATCCTATCCCTGCCCTCCAGTGTGTCTACCATTCCCCCCAACTTGGTGTCATCCACGAATTTACTGAGCGTGCAATCTATCCCATCATCCAGGTCATTAATGAAGATGTTGAACAGAACCAACCCCATGACCAACTCTTGGGGCACTCCACTCATTACTGGTTGCCAACTAAACACCGAGCCACTGATTTCTACCTGCTGAGCCCAATGAACTAGCCAGTTTTCTAACCACCTTACAGTCCATTCATCCAACCCATACTTCCTTAACTTGCTGACAAGGATGCTGTGGGAAACCATACGCTAAAGTCAAGGTATATCACATCGACGGCTATTCCCACATCCACAAATCCAGTCATCTCATCATAGAAGGAAATCAGGTTGGTCAGGCATGATTTGCCCTTGGTGAATCCATGCTGACTGTTCCTGATCACTCTATTTTCCTCCAAGTGTTTCAGAATGGATTCTTTGAGGACCTGCTCCATGATTTTTCCAGGGACTGAGGTGAGGCTGATTGGTCTGTAGTTCCCCGGATCCTTCTTTTTCCCTTTCTTGAAGATAGGTACTATATTTGCCTTTTTCCAATCATCCGGGATCTCTCCTGTTTGCCATGAATTTTCAAAGATAATGGCCAGCAGCTTTGCAATCACACCGGCCAACTCCCTCAGCACCCTCAGATGCAGTTCATCTGACCCCATAGACGTGTGCACATCCAACTTCTTTAAGTTGGATGGTAGCAGGGTTTTAAGGTGTATTGCTCACATGACTGGTGATCAAATGACGAACATGGCATGGGGAGAAGCAGTTGCTGCTGTGGATGATTTTTACTTGGTATTATTCTTTTGGGGTGTATGTATTAGACAGCCAGAGTTCTGGATGGAGCCCTCTGGTATGAAGAGTGTGTAGGATAAAAATTCAGATTGAACTGAAACCTTGCTTTGAAAATGTACCCCCAAGTGTTACTCTTTACTCATACTCTTCACCCCACGAAATGGCACCCATCAAGAACCAGTCAGTACCTTGTTCTCACACTTCCGAAGCAGCTTCTTTTTGCCCAGGTCGTATACACGTAAGAGTTTTCCAACTCCAATTAAAACTCGGCCTTGGAATGGAGCAATGGCTGCAGGTACCTCCTCCGCAGAGGTCTAGACAGGGAGATGAAAAAACACATGGCAGAAAGCCAAACCAAAGCCCCCTGGAGACACTATACTTGCACCATTACTAGGAAATACAGCAGCGCCAGAGAATGGATTTTATGCAGTGGTTCTTGTGAAACTTTAAAGCCTTGCAGCTGGCGATGCCAAAGGGGTTTAACTTACACCCAGCAGAATTCCCAGCACTGTCCCATATGCTGGAGCACCAGGATTTGCTGGGTTTATGCAATCCTGGATGGGACCCTCCCAAGTCACTGAACACTAGACAGCGCACATAAATGAGAACTGGAGCTGAGTGTGGAGATCATTCTCTGAGCAAACCCTCCAGCGAGGCTCTACTCTTTCCTCAGCACAAACAAGATTTTACTCGTTGCTTAATGCAATTCAGATTTCCCACCCTGAAAAACAAGCAGCCATCCTGCAGTCTCAGGAGTCTAGATCCGAGTCAGTGCCTGCAGAAAGAGTTCTGGGGCAGCTAGCGCAGAAGGGGTTAAATCGGAAAGATCTCGAGATGGCCTAGGCAACACTAATGCAGGCAAACAGGGATGAGTTTTCTTCAGGATAATGGCATGTTCTTGTTAATCCAAAAGGATTTGTCTAAATGATCACAAAGGAAACCATTCATTTCACTGGAGCTTTTGGTACATTTTTCCAGGTTTGGTCACACTGGCTAACAAAAGCCAGTCTATCCAACTTGCTCTGCAAGCTACATGGTGGGTGTTCAATTGCATCCTAGTGGCCCTCACCCAGGACAGACTGCTCTTGAACTTGGAGATGTGGGAAGACAGAAGAAAGCCAGCACATTCTTCGGCACTTCCTCATCCCCTACCAGTTTCTCAACCATAGTGGGAGTGCACGGGAAGGAGAACAGAGGTTTCTTTGAACTTGGTGCTACTGCCAGCATGCTGTTCAAGGCCTGGAGGTCCGCCAAGAGACCTACGTTACTGTGAGCAGTTAGTCACTTATGGATGGACCAAAGTAAGGGGCCTGTACCACCTAACCTGGGTATCTGTGGCTTGGAGCCTTCACCACCAAGACAGGTGCCCTGAGTGCATATAAGCTTTGTAAATAAAGAGCCACCATGAAGGCTCCTCAAGCTTAGAAATACTGTATTTTAAAATAGTGACATTTTCTCTCTGTGCCTCATCTCTCACCTCACAGACTGGTTTCTGGAATGTGGGAGACGTCATCTGTCAAACAGGTACATGGCAACGCAGACATGGCACTGGACTGGCCTCAGGAGGTCAAATTCAATTCACCACAAATTTCTCAGGTGACCTTGGGCAAAACTATTTGCCTGGCCTCAGCTCCCCACTTGTAACAGTGGATAATCCTTCCCATTCACTTACAGGAGTTGTGAGAAGAAACATGCCCATATCTGTGAGAGGTCGATACTAGGGTGTTGGGGCCAAACAAGCAGTTGGCTGACACATGGTATCTTCAAAGGCAGGACTTCCCTGTCAGTTCCGCCTGGAAATAGACAGGCTCCTCCCATTTCCAAGTTTTCAGAGCAGGAGAAAAACTGTGGTTAGCATAAATACCTGGTCACTTTGCCAGACCCCAACTTGTGCCAGACAGGCAGCCTGGAAAACCATTAGTGAGATTTGGACCTGCTGCCTCTGTGGATTAGCTACCACAGGCCTAGCAAAGCGGAGGGCTGGCCTATTTGCCCACACTGGCAGCAGCCACATGAGGGAATGTGGGGCTGGCAGATGGCAAAGTCTATGTAGTATCTCTTTATTTCAAAGGGACTCAACCTGTAGTTTGATGCGGTCAGTTTTCCCAACTGACCTGGTGAGTGCCTGGGCCTCTCATGCACTCAGTGGGGACTGCCTGTCTCCCTTCTTCCTCTCTTGGTCTGTACCTCTGCCAGCGTTAGCTCTGGAGAGGACAATCAACGCCACACAGGGCTCACTCACCTTGTGTAGGAACTCCAGCTTCTCGCCATTATTCACCAGCTTGTAGGTGTAGATAAATCCACCAGCCACAGACCGGGGGTTCAGAATCAGGTCCTTGGCCACGCCCACCAGCACATGCCAGTCATCACCAGCATTGGCGAATCGGCACACTGCCACGCTGGGGACAACACACAGGCACCCAGAGGTCAGTGTGAGCAAAGTACCAATGCCAAATCCAGAGCTGGCTGGGGATAGGATCTGCGCGGCACACCTGGACGGTAAAGCTGGCAGAGAGCTTTGGAAGTCTGACCCCACAGCACTGCTTTCATTCTCAGGACTCACTTCCACCCAGCTACCCCCCACCAAACCCCCGAAGTAGTCATTTCTAGAGATCTCAGACAGCAATACAGGGACTGAGTGTTCACTGTGTCCGGGCACGGAGTGGGACTCTGGGCTGCTGCTCTTCTTTTGAGAGGGAATTTACATTTTGGACATTTTTAAAGCAACTTCTTCTCCCTCCTCTCATCTTTCTCATTCCCTGACTACTGCTCATCAGCACACAACGCAAAATGGCCAGAGTGTGTGTCAATCAGCTTGACTCAGCTTCTTTGCTGCAGTCCCACCTGCCAAGGCTACTACGTCCCTGACTTCTCTCTGACACACAGTACCTGCCCTTTCCAATGCCCCTGCAACATTGCCTAGCAGTTTCAGCTATGCAAGCGGGAGGGGAAAGAAGGGTTGGGAACACAAGAACAACTAATTTATATTTCCTCTCCATCACCTGCACCCGACGTGGCCTTTCTACAATATTTTCTTTCAACTGTTTAAAGGTCTAGTGAACATGTCGGCAATGAGCTAGTGCCCACTGCCCGCCTTGTATGACTGGGGTTGGGGGTAGGGAAGATAAGAGCGTCAGTGTGTAGGGAAGTATATACTGGGGTTTAATACAGTCTCCCAGCAACATGGCCTTTCAGCTCAAACAACAGCTGGGCAAAACAAGCAGCAATGTATAAAGCATCATACAGCCAGAGAGATTTTCCTCCTTACCTGAAGGCAGCTTCATTCTGCTCCAGTTGGACCAGATCTAAAGTATTGCCCTGGATGGGGTTCATCACTCGGACAACAGAGGCCCACTGGCCATTGCCTGCCTTGGGGGCACCGAAGATGGACTCAGGAAGGTTTTCGTTCAGAAAGGCAGCTGCCATCTCTGCAGCCAGTTCCCTCTCGTCCTCGCCCGCAGCCTCCACCATTTCCTGAAGCGCGTTAGAGTGGGAAAGGAAAGAGCTCAGCACAAGAGGGGATTTATTTCAAGATACGCCGACACCCAAGCTGCTTGGTGTGGTGGAGTTTCAGAAGACAAGCTTCAACAGAGAGAGGTCCCCTAATATTTAGCGTCCCGAGGCAAAGCATTACTGCTAATACTAAAGCCACGGGAACGTTAAAGCTACTATTCTACAAAGGCCAGAGCACCAAGAGCTCAACACCTATACGAAACCTACAAGGCCACGATGCTGCTCCCTTTCCTACATTCCAGCCTGTTGCTATGGATATTGATTCCTCGTTGCCCATGGGGCCACTGCTTTGGGGAGGCAGCTTCCAAAACACCAGCTGACGCCACAGGGAAATCTTTGAAGAAAATCTATTCAACGGCAAGTATCCTGAGCAAAAATGATAAAAAAGTCCTAGAGAATCTTTGATACACATGCAGGAATGTTCTTCAACAGAACGACCAGCAAAGTCTGTCAAGGCATCAGGGTGCCACGTGCTGAGAGAGGACTGTGATTTATCTGCTGAAATTCTGATTATGCGCAAGCTCCTCAACCGAATGAGAAGACCAACCACGAATCATTTGGCAGCGTGCATGCCAATGCTGCTATTAAGAAATCAACTGCAGCAAACAGTGAACAACAATTTGTCCTTATACAGGCCAACTTCAGGAGTTCAAATGGATTTTCCTACATTAAATGTCCCAGGGCCACCCGCTGGGCATTAAGTACACACCCCGTTTTACATGTGGGGGCTGATGAAGAGGTTATGTGAATAGACCAAGGCCAAACTGTAGGTGGAACCCAACACAGGCCTCTGTGTGACTGCTCCCACCATCCCCACAGGCCTACCCTGAACTCCACGCATCCCGCCCTCTGTGCTAACCCCAGCATAAAGAATTCCAGGCCCTGAGGTTAAGGAAGGTGGAGATCCTCAGCAAGCTAATGAGAGGGCATCCAAAAGGACACGGGGGTGCATGCATGAGCTGTCCTGATTACCTCAGCCATCTGCTGCTTCCTCTGGGCCTTTGTGGCCTCGGTGTAAGCATTGTGATCTGTCTCAATGATGATCAGGTTGCTACTTTCAGGATGTATGACGAACTTCCTGGGGGTGTACTGCAGCGGGAAGGCAACCTGGTTGAAGACTGCTCCCAGCTTTTCCAGCGCCAAAATCCTGCCCAGAAAGAGAAAAGCTGCATGTATTTAATAACTCTCAACATTTCATGAGAAAATGTTTGGCATTGGTCAGTACAAACAAAGGCTCAGAAAAAAACCACAGGGTGAGTTAGAGGTGGAGTTTAAAATTAAAAATCCAGCCCTCCTTTGCATGATCATCGTGGAACAGTGGTTGTGTTTTTAACCACTTTAGTTGGACACAATTTTTTTTTGGGGGGGGGGGGGGGGCAAGAGGGGTCAGAGATTAGAAATACAAGTACATCATCACTTAGGTACAAGATGATTGTCTACAGTACTCATAGGGTGCCTGATCCCAGACCTCAAATACACCACATGCCGATATAATTTCTACAGAGCCCCAGTGCTAGGCAGCCAGCCTAGATTTGTGGGTATTTCTACACAGCGAAAGCAATGCATGGACCAGCATACCTGAGCTAGCCTGAATCCAGGTAATAGCATCAAAGACCACACAGCATGATTTCCAAGCAGGCTGCACAAGCCGAGCACGGAGCCTGAGCAGGCATTCAGCTTGTGAGTCTGCTCTAAAGCCCACATTGCGTTCACTGTTATAGTCACCCATGTTAGCTAGATTTAAGCTAGCTCAGATAGGCTGACGTGTGTACAGTTCTTGCTGGGTAGCCAGAGCCTTGGGAGACAGGTACTATGAAAATTTCACATTTAGTCATCCATTGCCTTTTCTTAACACACCAATTAATCACACCATTAGCAAAACCCAAACCAAACCTATGCATCTAACACAGTGCCCTGAAAGCTGCTACGCAAATCTGACAGACCTGCTAACCCTCCCTAAAAAGGGAAGCAAGGCTGTCCCACACAACATGTAGCTGTCTCCACCATGGCCCTATTTACAATGACGCTATCCCACATGGCACTTTCCGGTGATGAAATCCAAGGGAGCACTATTCAGCGTGTCCTTCAGTCACTGCTTCTGCAGCTTGGCCAGATGTATTTAAATTCCCTTATTCCCAGTTTGTCATGTACTTTCCCACCCAATGACTCTAATCTATTTCTCCCAAGTTAGGGACATGAGAATCAGAATCACTGAAAATAATGCCCCTCAGCTGCAAACCTGATGAAACACAAACACAGTGCCTGCAGTATTCAGGGAACAAGCACCTGTAACACAGGTTTCCACTGTACATTCTTATGCATCTCCAGATAAACCAATCGCTCAGTCAGTCTGTTCCTATTAGTCTAATGTGGCCGCTGACCTTGAGAACCTTGTACAACGATAACATTGTCAGGTGACTGAGCTGGACACTAAGAACAAATGCTTTGAAACATATTCAAGAACTCAGCCTTGCTAGAAAAGTTTTACTCTTTTAATAAAACTGAGCTCTCATTAGAGCTCTCTCAATACGAGTATCTTCCACTCAACAGTTTATTAACACAGTGCCATCATAGGGATAGAAGGTGCTTTCAGATTTAAGTATTTGTATCTCCTGATGATCTTACATTTAATGTGAACAGATAAAGAGAAACTGAATATAGGTAGCTGTAGAGAAAGGAACAGGATTACAGAAAGCCTCAACAAACCCCGGGCGCCAGGTTGCCCAGAGTTTGTAGCATGGCGCCTAGCTTCGCCATGGAACTGCAGTGGCAGAGTGCACCCCACCGCCTAAAAGTAGACCCGCTAGTACCTGTAGCAGCACTCAGGAGATTCAGTGGCATTTTGGTGGTGTGGGGCCCTACACCGCTGCCAAAAATAACAGTAGCAGGTTTTCGGCAGCGCGGGCATCCCAGCTAGATGCCTTAACTTTGGAGCTGGGAGTTTACCTGGGTGGCAATTTTGTCAAACCCTGGATTAGAGACAATGTTACTTGGTCGCTCTACTTAATTCTCCTAGAAAAAAAGAGATGTGGTCACCACCTTTTTCCATTCCTCCCCAAACTTCTCCCTTGAGAATGTGGCTAGTAGTTTAAATAAGGACAGACTCTTACTGAGCAAAACACAGCTGAAATTACCATGACTTAAAAACTCGAGGCAAGAAGCACCAATCAGCATAAAGAGTCTAAAACACAAATGTCTTTTACAATTAACTACAAGTTTCCAGCCTAGTGCTGGAGTCTGCATCTTGCTATCAGAGGACAGACACTGACGTGATGGATTTTAAAATGCATTCATAGGAACATGAATTGGCAAGCTAGCTCAAAAGTCAAAAACTATCCCAACTATTACAAACATGGAGCAGCCCTGCCCCATGAGAAGGTCATGGATGCGTAATTTCGGTGAGAGAATTAATAACATTTAGACAATTTAATAAAACAGAACATCTGGAGCAAAACTGGTTTCTAGTCATAGCTTGAAACCCTAAATGGAACTACTGAGTATACTGCAAAATGGCCTTTGTAGGCCGAGCTGCAGATTCCCTGGTGGAAACAGATTCAAAATGACAAGGTGGTGAAATATCTGAGCCAATTGTGCACTCAAATGGCTTGTGCTAGAAGGTGCATGCACGAGTGTCTTCCTGGGGGAAATCAAAGCTCAAAAAGATCTTTAGATCCCAGTGAGATGGGGTTTTTGCTGCAAATTCTCCCCAAATCAGGTCAGCACAATACGGCCAGTTGTTGAATATGAGCAGCGATGTATGCACTGAAAGAGAGCAGTTTTAGGAAGAAGCAGGTGACATTAGACAGCTTTCTTTATCCAGGCATCATACCAGGAGACCCTAACAAACTGAAATGTCCCTACAACCGACTCGTCCCTCCCCAGAGGCCAGCAGCATCCCGGTTCAGAAGCACAAGAGTTTCATTAACACTTACCTCAACGTGTTTGTGGAGATAGCAACAATGCCCTCTGGACACTGTTCTGAAGCGAAGCCAGATGCAAACTCTAAAGTCTCATAGGACAGGGGGGTAAGATGAAAGCGGGACTGATAGGAATAACTCAGCCATGAGCGACTCGACATGGCCAGCACCTGGGGAAGGAAGAGACACAGTAAATTCACCAATCTAGACATGAGGGGCAAGTTAACTCCCTGCAGCACTAATCAGTGTATACATTCCAGCAATTAGACTCTTACTCACTTAAAAGCCAACCATTGTGAGCATAATTTCACTCTACCAAGAGACCAACTCCAAAACCACTCCCCGCTCACAGAAGTAACCTCCAAAGGAGCAACCTCATGGTTCAAACATTGAAGAGTAAAAAAATAGCATAATGAACACCTGGGCCCAAACTGAGTTTTGGAAATCCAATCTTCTTCTAAAGCCAAGACCAACAGAAAAATTTCCATAACCTTTCTTTTGCCGCAACAGAAACAGGTTTCTTTAAACAAACATTCCCTGTCATGTTGTAACCTGAATATTGCAATATTTTGCTGACTCCGATTAGAAACATAAATGGAGCTAGTAGTCCATTCCCAGCCAATCTTAGAGGAATGCAGAAAGCAAACAAATGGCATAAACAATGCAAAGTAAATTAGATTTTAAAACTCCCTCAGCTTTAAACTAAAGGGTTATTTACCAAGGGTTGACGTAATTTTTCAGATCAGGTTCTCAATTAGTACCAGCAGAAAATGTTTGGTTCTCAGATATCAGACGCCATCTTCATCTAACCTGCACGCTAGGGGGGAGCAGGGAGGTAGGTTTTTGCACTTTGCTCTTGTTTTTTCACTTTTTTTGCACTGTTGTACTTTTTAATTGTTGTGGTAGCATGGGGACAGGGTGGGAACCTGGAGGGAAGGAGCTGGGAGGGAATAGGTTGCACTGTTTTTGGTTTTTTTCAGGGTTATTTATTTATTTATTTTTACTTGGTAGTGTGGGGGAAGGATGGGAGACAGGAAGGGGTATTTTTGCACTGTTTTTTTCCGCCAGGATTTTTGTTGAGTGGCTGCCACACTCTGGCCAGGAACCCGGAGGGCGGAGGGGGGGGAAAGCAGCTGCCAGGCTTCAGCAGGGCTTCCCTGGGTCAGCCCAGCCAGCAGTGTGTGTCCAACTGTCCCCTATGCACAGCCCCAGCCGCGAGGGAAGGGAGAACAGGGCTGGATAGGCAGAGCCAGAGCTGGGCTTCTCAGCTTGTGGGGAGAAAGAAATGGGGATTTCCTCAGCTGACCCCCTCCCCCCTCGATCTGGGGGAGGGGACTGTACTTTGTTCCCCTCCCCACCACAGACCGCAGTCTATGAAGCTCACTGGACACAGTAGAGGGGTGAGCCAAGGGCCATAATGCTGGGGGGAGGGGGAGCAGGAGAAACCACTTCTCTTCTAGTGAAAAGGAGGGAGGAAGCTAGCTGAGCAGAACAAAGCAGACATTTCAGTAGGAAGGGGGACCCATCCACCAATTCCCTGTTTGGGGGAGGGGGACGGAAATCCAATTCACTTTAAACAGGCACCAGAGACCATCTGTGCGTGGTGCCTCTGTTACCCTCAGTTGGTACAGTCCACTCCACAGCTTTCTGGGGCATACACAGGCTAGAGCCTTAAGGAATTCCGGGGCTTGTCATCACTACAGTGCAGGGGAGGTGTAGCTGCTGTTCTCTTCCCCTGCCACAGCACTACAACTCCTAGGAGGGAGAGGGGTGGAGCAGAGAGGGAGGGAGGGAGAGCAGCTGCGGACCATGTGGTGGGAGGGGGCGGGGCCTGGCTACAGTCTCTGCTCTCAGGGAGGCTGAGTCTGTATGCATCTGTGCGGTTGGGGAAGTTTGCAGTGCGCGTTTTAAAATGTTAACCATGCACTTGTACCTGCATACCACTTATGGTAATCCCTGCTGACTCACAACTGTCAGTCGAAAGCTTTTGAACCTGACCCTGTCCTTGGCTAGGCAGCCAGATGGGATTATACTGAACTGTGTAGCTACTTTAACCTCAGGGGGCATCACTTCATCTCAGTGCAGTGGGGCATGCAAGAGACTGGCCTCAAAATGGGGTGTGTCCTGTAGGGTCGCAGTACATGGCCAAGTGTGTTGAGACCCGCAAAAGGTTGAGAACCACTGCCTTAGGAAACAAGGGCGAGACTGACACAAACCAGGTTGGTTACGGCAAGCATGAGCTATGTCCCATGCAAGAGTAAAGCCTGCCTGCTCCTCTGTGCAGCAGGGTTTGTTCTCCACGCTACCCGCCAATGAGGGAAGCCAGCACACGGGGCAGAGTGACAAGGAGTGAAGCTCCACCTCAAAATCTTGCTTTACTCACCGCCTCCTGGCCTTGCATTCGGACTCTGAAGAGTTTCACGGGGCGGGAACCAAGGTACCTGGTTCTGGTATCTGAAAGATCTCCAGTGACTGGATCCAGGACAGTTCGCAGTAGCACACCATTCTTTTAGTCAGGAGAGAGGGAAAATTCACTTTATTTTAGGGTTGCAGAGAAGGAGTTATACTTAACAAGAGAAGATGCAGTGTCTAACAAATATGTCTCTCTTTCTCTCAAGAACTGAGGCACAAAGTGACTTTCCAAGGTCACAAAGGAAGTCTCTGGTAGAAATGGACATTGAAGCCAGTCTCCATGTGCAGCATTGTATCGCTCCTCTCCCCCAAACCTCCACACAGATTATCAAAGAGTTTACATTTTGACAACAAACAAGATGCCCTGGAGGGGACTATTTGGAAGAGACTGGTAATTTTTACTCAATGCAGGATTTATTAAAACATTTCTGTCGCCGAATCACAGAAACTTAACATCATTTGTGCAAAACACTGGACAATGGAGCGATTATTGGGGCAGTGGATGCTGCACCTGGCCTCTCTGCACAGCAACCCAAGAACATTTCACAGAGAGTAGTTTCTTTATAATGGCCCTCATTTCAAAACAGAGCCAAAGCATACCAAATGCATGATGTGTGCTATGCTAATTCTCAGAGGATTTGCTTTTCTTTGATAAGTGGGTTATTCATCTAAAATTTAACCACACATGGGGACTAGCTTAACTGCTCTGGGAACTGGGGAATTCCAGACAGATCCATACACAGAGGGGAGTTAATCTCTTCACTTAGCAGACTTATAGGTCCTGACAGGGGAAGTCCACATGGAAAGTCTCAGGCTGATGTAGTGGACAATATAATGAGCATTTATTGAAGTCTCTCAGGCTTAATGTTTCTCAGAAGGGCCTGTAGGAACCAGGCAAGTCCTCCTCACCTGTAATCCGATGTTCAAGTACAGAAAGCCAATGGAACCCCGCTCCCCCAGCTCATCCTGCTTCTCTGCCCCGCCCATCTCCACGATACACAGAGATTCTGGCTGTGCAGGGAGGGCCTGCATACTCAAGGGTTGTAGGCAATCCTGTAAGAGACAGAAAGAGACTCTATCACGATCAACAATCCATGAAATTATCACAAGCAGGTTTCTTATAAGCAGCCTGTAGATCGCCCCTTCAGTATTATAAAGAACAGTGTTCAAGTCACATAGGAAACCCTAAGAAAATTATTTGTGGTTTCCTAGCACACAAGAGTTTCGGATCTATCTGCCTCACCTCCTGGCTTTCCCCAAATGGTCCTGCATTTGCACTTGACACTCGGGCAACATGGATAGTGGTCCAGAATTACAGTGTACTTAACTGCTGAGCAATTTCCAGCTAGGGGATGCTGTCCTAATACAAGCATTCAGAAGTGCCAGAAAAGGTTAGCAAGCAGCCCAGGCTCAAAATTTATGAGTCTAATATTTACCATGGAAAGGGTGGCACAAAACTAGTTCTACTTTAACAGTCCATTACAAAAAGGCCTTCTTTGCTGCAGATAAATGGATGTGTAAAATTCTTCATGACCATCAGATCTATGCTTGAGAAACCAAAGTCTGTGCCTACTGGAAACGGAGATGGTTTATGATGGAGCCAGAGTGGAGCCACTATGTTCAGATCCTATTGACTGCTGACATCAAGGGGTGGCTAAGGCAAGGGACGCTGGCAAGAGTTTAAAAATCAAAGGCTGAACTTAATCCTGATTCAGAAGGACAAAATGTGCTCAAATCTACTCATTCCAAACCATCGGCTAAAAATCCTGGCTTGGATTAGACCATCTTGTAAAGGAAACACTGGAGCTTACAGGAAGAGCATTCACAGGGTACACTATGTTTAGCTAGAGAAGAATCAAACTGTTCTAATTACAAGGGACCTAATCAGTTCTGAACAAGTCAGCAAATGTAACTAAGCTAGTGCAGTCTGCCAGTTCTGGACTATTATAGCCAGGGACAACGAGTAGTACATTACCATCTCATAGAATTCATTCACTTTCTCTTTGAAATGAGACACTTCTCAGACTACACAAGATATTCAGTGCAAAAGGAATCTCAAAAGCGGAGGAGAAACCTATGCAAATGGCAAATAGCAAAAAAAGATAAATTGTAATCTTACAGACATTTATGTCTGCAGCTTCTAGGTGCCGCAACACCGATGGGCAACTTTCCCCAAAGAACTCCAAAAGCAGAAGCAAACACCTCATATATGCAACCCCAGGCTCCATTCTGGAGCTGCTCCCATTAGATTCAACGGCTGCTCTTTGGTCACAGTGGCTAGAGAATCAGGCTGAAAGCAAACAGAGTAAGCAGTCTTCCCTGAAAGTATGCCATGAGTTTTATCCTCATAGCTAGAGTGGGCAAGAGCAATGCAGGTGGGAGATGAACGTCCCCATAGGTCAATGCACACGTATTACTTTGCTTGAGCTAGCACCTGAGTAAGTAGTGTGGCTGCAGCAGATGGGCAGTGGCCTGGGCTAGCCACCTGCTGCCACAGCCACACCAATGCTTTTTAGGAAGAACTCAAGTGGAACTACCGTGTGAAAATCTATCGAGCGGGGAATCACACTGCCCAGCTGCTGTGCAGGCACACCCTAATCAATTTCAGAGAAGGCATGCACAGCTCTAGAGTCACTGAAACAAGAGGCTCCTATCTGTGCATTTGCTGGCATTGGTACATCCAAATCTGTGGGACAAGAAAATACAGTATTTTCTGCAACGGGTGACTGGATATGGAGGGTATCTTGATACTAGCTCAATAACACGACCTATCACAACTGATTAAGAAGCATTCATGTAATAAGGACCTGGCTGCACAGGAAGCAAACACAGCTGGATGTTTTTCTAGAACAAGTGCTCCAGGAAATATTTTGGGAAAGTTCTCTGGCCTGTGTAACACACGAGGCTATCACAAAGGTTCTTTTCTCGCCTTAGACTCCACGAAGGCTACAAAAGCTCTAAAGTAAACATGTCTGAAGGCTTCACACCAGTCGCAAAGAGCAAAACACACGACAAAGGAAAAAGCAAATCTCTGGAAGTGCTCACCGATGGGTCAAGGGAAATAATTCTGACAGTGTTGTCCACCAGCCCGACGGCAAGGAAGCGGGAACGCTGTTCCCCGGGGGGAACGTTGGCCAAGCTCATGCACACCACATCAGCCGACATCTCCTTCCTCTCCGTGTACTCGTTCAGCTGTCCTGACTGAGATGAAAGGCACAAGAAGATCATCAACTAGGGGATGGGCAAACTGGTTCAGACACAACCACCCATCTCATCCTCCACCTGTTGCTCAAGCCAGGACTCTGGTTTCAGCCTGGTCTAGAAGCACCAGAACATATTAATAAAACCATGAGAAAGCACATAATTTTCAGCCTGAGATTTAGAATTGGGGGGTTTGATTGCTCCATTCAAAACAAGCCTTTAGAGATTTGTCCATACAGATGATTCATCCAGTCACATTCTACAGGTTTTGTAGGTTTCTGCCCAGATCCCCAAAACTCTTCTTCCCCACTGAATCCTACTCTACAGGCACGTCAGAGGTTCTGTCCACACCGAGACTGCAACCAAGCCTCCAGTCCCTTCATCAAAGCTCTCTGAAGTTTTAAATCCACATACCGGGTCCATCTCAAAGTAGACCAATTCTCCTCCAGTCAGTGCTATCACCACTTGTCTCTGGTTCACGGCACACTTCACAATGGTTTTCTTTCCTGGCGTCTTCCATTCATTCACCCTTTTGTCTGCTCGGATGTGCCTGATGCCATCTGGATAAACCTTAAGCAGCAAAATAATATGAAAACCAAATACAACTTATCCGCCCGTTGTGACATCCAGCTCTTGTCTTTCTGACACAGGAACTGCAGTGGCTCTGATACTGATCAGTCCCACAAGCCATTCTAGGCAATACTTGATCTACTGACAATAATATACACAGACTTGTACAAAAAAAACCCCCCCTATGTGCTGTAGACAACACTTCAGCCGGCTCATGGAAACTCTGAAAACCTCTATGGGCACAGGACTGGTAGCCAGACGTCCCTCAGTTTTAACAAGCACCGGAAGAATTGGGGAAAACAGATTCCAGCAGGTCCAACCTTACTGATAAGGTGAACAGTGTCATGCTCTCAGATACCCACACAGGCCAAGCTTGTGGAACTTCCGGCAGAGCCGTTTCAGCATGGAGACCAGGAGCAGTGATGACGTCTTGGCCCTGTAGCAAGTAGAGAACGGCAGACATAGGTGGACCAGATGTCTGAGGGGAGCCTTACCTGTACCAAAGCATCATCCCCCAGCAAGGAACAGGACAAAGTGGGAGTGGTACCCAGGAATCCAGAGTCAGTCACTTCCTCTACAGTCTCTCCGATAGACAGTACCAGGGTGGCATTCACGAAGGACACAATAATATAGGCATCAAATTCATCTGGTCAGGAAGATAGAGAAGAAAAAGATCTGCTGGTTAGATACACGATCTCTGACAAATGACTAACAGCTATTCTTCAAAAATATCCCAACAGTAGTTCCTTCATCCACTAGCAGCACTATGCAGAAGTTGATTTTAGAAAACACCACACAAGAGAATTAGCCAACACTATATCTCAGACCCTCTAAGGTTCAAGCCAGTGATTCACATGATGGCTCAGCGCACAAAGTCAACCTGTGATATTTCAGGTTCTAGCAGCAGCAGCTACAGCTGCCCTTTAATCGATAATATGAGAGGCAGAAACCTTTAGATATGTACTTGCTCTACTCAATTCCAGAAACTTAAGGGCTGAATTCCCATAGCAGCCACTGGAAAGACACTGCTTCAGTAACCCCATCCTGTAAAGCTTTACGCACCCCAACAGTTCTGCTCATGTCACTGGGATTACTCACATGAATAAGGGCTTCCAGGGTCAGGCTTCTAATGAACTGGGACAGATGGAACTATTTAGTATTAATGCAAAAGGAAGTCAGAACAGATAATGGTAGAAAAGCATTGTCTAGGAGGTCCTCACCATTACCCCAGCTCCAGCCTTGTCTACGAGTTACAAAAATGTAAGGTAGTTTAGCAACAATCTTTATAGGCTCTAGGAGTGAAGGAGCGATGGCTGCTAGGGACTCCAGATAAACATCTGCCTCTGCTCTCACTAGAATAGCGTAGGAATGTTGCATTTAGTTCCTCCATTGCCAGCGTCCTCCACTGAGTGTAGCTGTGGACAGTCATTTGAAGCTACACCATTCCCAACCTCTGCTAGTAGGAATCACTGGGAATGCAGGCAGGATGACTGGGGGGAAAGAAGAGGAAGCGCACATCTGCTCCAATTCCAGCCTTTTCCTTTCAGTTGTCATGGTAGAAAACAAGAAGCTTTTTAAAAAAAGTATTAAGTAAAACAAAAGCAACTCAACTCCTCTACAGAGTGCTGATGGCATGAAAGGGCCATTTCTTGCACCATGGTATAAGACAAGAACACGTCAAGAGGGGAGCACATAAGAGTTTCCTCGCTGTCCAGAATTTTGTCCATTGATCAGTATTTCCCATGATTAGCATGTGAATGAGAGATGGATATGTAGCAGGTCAGCTTGCATATGCGCAATAAAAATACAGAACACACTGTCATCTTTGATTTAATTCAGGATGCCAGCAAATGCTGGGCAGTGGCTAACAGGGACCAGTCCCAAATAACCTGTCAGTCTACTGCTAGGTCACACATTATTCCTGAAGGGAAAAATTGGGTTAGCTGAAGTGCTTCAGCAATTGATCACTGTCCTCTAAGCCTGTTTGGACAGACGGGTGTTGCCAAACCTGTTGTGTCACACGTTTGACAGAAACGTTTCTTACAGGCAGCTTAAAATATGCATGTGATAAAACATTTTACTGACTAATATCTGGCACTCAGACCACACTTTCGTGATTGTCATACTGAAGGTCTTAATAAAACCAAAGCCATCGTACCTTGGGTTGTAAAGTTTAGTATCATCAATTACTAGTCTGTTAGGTGATTATGACCCTGATCTTGCAACATGACCCATGGAGGTGGCCCTTGGAGATCTACATTGCCTTCAGTGAGACTCAACATGCATGTAAGTCCCCACTGGGATAGATCAGATTGTAGGATCAGACCCTAATGATTGGCCAATGATTAGCAAATGGAAAGTCTAAAATCCTTTCGGGTTATGTAATGGTCTAATAATAGGACTGCTACTGTGTTTGTCTCATGATCTAAGAGTAGATGTTACTAGTTTCCCAGAACCTTCTTTAGTATAAACCAGTTACTTCCACTGGAGTGGACAGCATCGCCCCAAAGGCTTATTCATTCTCAGTCACTGGAACCCTGTACCGACTTCCTCGGAAAGAAGTCCCAGAGCCTGCCACCATTTACATTGTAAATATCAGTATAGATCAGTAACTGTTCAGCAAAACACAAAACTGAAATATGCATTTTCAAGGGCAATTTTGAAAATCCCTGTCCATTTTTAGTCAACGGGGCTGCTGCTCTCTTCCAGGAGGCAGCCAGCGAGACACCCTGACTATTTCCCACCAGGAGGTCGAGTCAGGACAGAAAAAACTCTCCTCCCACTTGAAAGCAACAGCTGGAAGAAGCCCTGTTCTAAATCAAACTGTCATTCCTATCTGATCATTAATAATTCATTAGATTACAGATTTTTCTTGTACTGATCAACTCTTTATAATCTGAATGTAATGGTCTAATAGGACTGCTACTGTGTTTGTCTCATGATCTAAGAGTAGATGTTACTAGTTTCCCAGAACCTTCTTTAGTATAAACCCGTTACTTCCACTGGAGTGGACAGCATCACCCCAAAGTCTTATTCATTCTCAGTCACTGGAACCCTGTACCGACTTCCTCGGAAAGAAGTCCCAGAGCCTGCCACCATTTACATTGTAAATATCAGTATAGATCAGTAACTGTTCAGCAAAATGCAAAACTGAAATATGCATTTTCAAGGGCAATTTTGAAAATCCCTGTCCATTTTTAGTCAACGGGGCTGCTGCTCTCTTCCAGGAGGCAGCCAGCGAGACACCCTGACTATTTCCCACCAGGAGGTCGAGTCAGGACAGAAAAAAACTCTCCTCCCACTTGAAAGCAACAGCTGGAAGAAGCCCTGTTCTAAATCAAACTGTCATTCCTATCTGATCATTAATAATTCATTAGATTACAGATTTTTCTTGTACTGATCAACTCTTTATAATCTGATACAGCAACTATAATTTCACATTACTCGGACCATTCCATGAATTCATGTTCAATTACAGGCTCAAACACACTTTTTTGCTTGAACTTTCATATGGCTGTTTGTTGTCCCTCGACTGGAACCCTTGAAATAAAGGACTGGTTTAGCAGAATGAAATAAATTAATAAAATGCATTCATCGGGATTCCAGCTGACACAATTTTGCTTTAGAAAGTACAGCAGTTAACTGAAAATTGAAGGAAGTAGGCTTCTGAGGCTACTGAAAAACACAGCACTAGAACAGAGATTTCTTTTTAACATAAGAAAAATCCTTATTTAACCCAATACAATCCAGTGTACAGAAAATCCAACTGGCGAGAGTTCTGACTAGAGGCGCTTTATTCTGCGTGCACGCAAGTTCAGAGATGTTTAATACTGTTAATTACTTCAGTTTTCTCCTGTCAACAAGAGGCCTAGCGAACAGAAAAATATTTTAAGGATTCAGAAAAGTAAAAGCTGGATTCCACCCTCCACTTTCCCCATAGAAATTTTCTGTAGCTTCATGAAACTGTCATGAACACTTATAAGTTATTGATAATAAATTCTATTTGAGTTTGTTTATTAACATGGCTTCCAACAAAACCAAGCTGTGCTTTTAATCTAACCTTTATACACTGACATGGAGCTCAGTTGACACTTTAGAAATGCAGTCATTACTAGAACGAAGTAGGAAGATCAGTGAGCATGTGAATGAATGAGCGATACAATGTGTGCAACTCAGTGTTATGTCCACTTTTCGGAGAAGCAGATTGAACAGTAGTAATAAGCAAGCACCAGAGGTCATGCAATTTCATGGAGACTCCAGATCTATCCCAAGACACCAAATTTTCCCTCTGTGTTCAAGCTCCGGGGAGAAGCCCCACACCCAGGCCAGAGCTCAGGGATGTTACTGGCCAGAGCTCAGGGATGTTACTGTGGTAAGAATTACCGGCTGGCTACCTTGTTCTCTCAATCCCCGGACCTTCATATTGATTAAGTTGAAAAGGATGTCCAGTTTGCCTCATGTCTACCTCTCCATTCAAATACAAAGACTCCCCATTTACATGGCAGCTCCTGCATCAAAGCAGTCCTAAAATACACACCCTCAACATGCTCATCTTTCAATGGAGTCTTACACAGTCTGTTTTGAACTAAATCCAAGGAGAAAGCCCACCTAAGGCAATTATAGAAATGCTGGGCTAGATATACCTTGGAATACATCTCTGGTTCAGATTTAGAGAAAAATGACACAGTCACTGTTGTTCCCAAAGGATCATGGAAGGGGATAGGGATTCAGAGAGCTGTTTTCTGATCCCCAGCCATATAATGAAGGTTTTGGGCAGACAGTACAAATACAAAGATTTCCAACTGCACAAAGACTTCTGCAATTCATTGACTGTAAAGCTCAGCATAAAAGTAGCCTCAAGACTGCACTTCTCTCTGGGTGACCTGCCAGACAGCACAGTAGCCCCTAGCAGTAGGTACACACCTGTGGTGATCCGCACCTCCACCACCAGCCACCTGTGGAAGAGAAAAAGAGGCTTGGATTGGTAGTGTGTATCACCACGTACCAGCCAGGGTTAGTATCTGTCTTGAAGGCCCCAAACCAGCATGTGCATGTTGTGGCAGAGAGATGCGATTTGGCTCCTGCTCAGAGGCAGGTAACCTGGCATTACAGACAAACGGAAAGCACTCAAACAGTTTCAAGGTGAGATGCGCATTTTAAAGGGTGCTGAGTTCTTTTTGGCTAATCCAGTTACAAGTTGCAGCTCAGTGTTATAGACTATTGAACTACCAGTTGTGCATAAATGGGGCTGCTTTCATATTTAAAAGAGAAACGCTGCTCGTGTGAGTGCACAGATGCCAGCCTTGTTTGCATGGATCAAGAGGGAGGACTGTGTGCTGGAACTTGCAGTACTTGTGCACTATGCTTCTGTACTATTTGAAACCTGGGAAGTGGACAAGCTTTGCTAAAATCCCCTCCCCCAGTCCAAGGGAGGAGTCACTGGTCCCAGGAATCAACTAATTATGGGGGACAAATGATTAAAAAAACCCCAGGAATGGGTGTGGGAGTCAAAAGTACAAAAGAAGGGAACTGGAAGGGGACACAGAGCAGAGAACTCTGGACAGCGCCCACTGCTCCCAGAAGGCATGTAGGGAGCCAGCAGACACGGCCCAGAAGAACTCTGCCCAGATGCGTGAACGGACTAAGGAATGGAAAAAGGCCTCACAGTCGCAGGATACCCCCTCAGCCAATCTCCTCTTCCTGTTGTTATAGATGGTTAATTCTGGAGGTTGACGAGGAAGTCTCCTGACTTCGTGGGGGCTGGGGTGTGCATTAACAAACAAGTGAGGAGAAACGTGGAGCCAGAAAAGGGGTATATTTCTATTCTAAGAGGTGGTGGCATATTCTGACCCACTGGATATAAAGACAGCCATGACCCTTGGTCTCCTGACAAGTTGCTAATGTGCTCCCCTGGATGCCCCATACATGCAAGATGCATTATAGAGCAGTCACTGTGCTAGCACAATGCTACAGATATCCACTACTCTCTGGCATCCTACAGATGCCTCATTTGCCAGCGCATCCTGTAGCTTGGGTCTGTGGTAGCCAAAGTGGAAACCTTCCTGACTTCTGGGAAGGATGAGAAAACTGGTATCAACAGCACACTGGAGAGCTGACATGCTCTAACCCTGCCCCTATCACTCCTGGTGAACTTGCAGGCATTTCCTTTTAAGTGTTTTTCATGTTGCTAATTTAGGCTGTAGTCCAAAGTCTTGCAGAATTGGGGACATGAACTGGAACCAATTCCAACATGAAAGTGAATTCCACAGCAAGGTCTGACATTCCTAAAGAATGCTTAATGAGAGGCTGTGTCACAGCAGCCGAGTGAAACCTCCATTACAGCACACTGGCTCTGCTATGCACTGCAGCACAGAACTCATGTAAGCAGCACTGGAGATATATTTGCACAGGACAATCCCTTCAGAAAAAACCTAGAAGGGAGCCTGCAATGGTTTCACTTCAGGCCTTCAAGGGGGCTGAGCTAGCAACCTAAGTATTTCTGAAGAGTTCTCTTCTAACCCGAGAGTGGGTTCAATACTTCTGTGTTTTAACAAAACAAGTCCATTGTTTTAGCTGGATAAAAACTTGCTATGTGCTGTTGTTTTCATACAGTCACTCCCTGGGCATGCTCGTCCTTCAGACACTGCTGTCTGTCTGTCTGGGAAACGCTGCCTACCCCAAAGCCTTATATAAACCTGCAAACAGCATGCATCTATTGCAGATTAGCTGGTGTAGAAATAGCACAAGTCAAAGCCTTTCGGCAGCTGTATTCTGAACTGTCTTTTTTTGGATACACACCCCACTGCCCTATAGAGACAGAATTACTGTAATTACCACATTCCAAAGGGGTAGCCGTGTTAGTCTATTGTAGAAAGACAACAGAGACTTGTG
>ML686049.1:2792270-2895532 GCA_007922175.1 Pelusios castaneus
ATCTAAAGCCAGAACTTCTGGAATTAAGACTGGCTTAATTTGCAACTGGCACTGAGTCCAGTTGCTTCCTGCAGGGAAGGCATATCTGGAGTAGCATATGGGAGATGGGACTGATAACTAGGGCGCCTCCTTTCCAAAGAAACAGGAAGAGTAACAATTTGGGGAAGTCAAGGATGGTTTCTAGTCATGGAGTACATCTGGGTCTTTGTATGGTGTGTGCAGGTAGAACTGCTGTGGAGAGCCTACAACATCATTACTCAACACTTTTCTATGCCTTTGAACAACACAGATCACCTTATGCTGTGCTTGAGAGAAGGATAGTGTACCTTCAATATGTCTTCTCACAGTCCAAACAGCATTGGGGTTACCGGGCAGCTCTGAGACAGCCATTTCAGACACCTAATAGGAAATAAGAACAGGGTTCCTTTGAAAATGCTTTGCACTGCTACACAGGATAGGGAGACCATTTCTCAAGCCCCAGTCTCAATCCTCAGACTGGAAATGTTTAGGTAAAGTATTCAGCACACCAGGCACACCCACAAAAGTGCCTCATCCACCTCATTAAGTGATACCTCAGGCTGATCTGCTTTGTTTAAGTCCTGTCCATCCATCCTCAGTCAAAAGGATGGTGGCTGTGACTTCGCTAACTCCCCACTGGGTGGAACCTATCAGAGAAGGACCCAGAGAATCTCTGGGGAAGAGTACCAATCCCATACACTGTTTGTAGGGTTGCGGTAACTACGTTGGTCGCAGGATATGAGACACACAAGATGGGTGAGGTATATCTTTTATTGGACCAACTTCTGCTGGTGACAGAGAGAGGCTTCTGAGCTACACTGAGCTCTTCTTCAGATCCGGAAAAGATAGTCAGTGTCACAGCCAAATACAGGGTGGGACTGACTATTAACCATACAGAGTTAACACGGTAACAAAGTAACACTCCTCACAACACTCTGTGACCACTAACACTCCTTTGTCCTACGACTGCCTATTTCATTTTAAATAGTCTCCTGCAATATGTGTACAATCTGTTCCACCCAGTATTTAGCTGTGACACTGTGAACACCCTTCCCACACCTGAAGAACTCAGTGTAGCTCAAAAGCTTGTTTCTCTCACCAGAAGATGTTCCAATAAAAGATATTGGCTCACCCACTCAATCTGTCTCTCTCAATTCCACACATTCACACTCCTAAAAGGACATTCAGAGGCTGACAGGGTAGTCTAGACTTTTCTGGCTGGGAACAGGGATTGAGTGTATGGCTTGAAGAAGCCATTCCATTTATAGTGTCTTTAGCAGACAAGGGCACAAGAAGGGCCCTTTAAAGCCTGCACAAAAGCCAGCCTGTGTAATTATAGCACCACTGTGGGCACCTTCCCACCATTTCAAGGGCTGTACCATACCAGCCCCCCGCTCCTGTTGTAGATTTCTGGACCTGCCTCTGGGGATCTTACCTCAAGTCCGTGCCTTAGGACTCTCAGAGATGACCGAGGCCCCCGTCCACAGGCCACATATAACTGGGGAGTGTCTTCATTGGCCAGATCCGCTATCTGCACAGAGGAACAGTGGGTCAAACAACACATGCAATGAGATGCAACAAAACTCCCAAACGTTCATCCTGCACTCTGCTTTCAGAACAAAGTGACAGCAGTTTAAAGTAACTGGCACTGCCCCAGAACATCCCATCGGCTGCATTGGAGAATGGCAAAATTTAGGTCAAGTCTGCTGCAGAAAACATGGGTCTTGTCTATCAGTCATGACAGAGGGTGAGCACTGTGCTGGTGCGCTGCACCCTATTTCCATCACAGGATATATACGTACCCCGCCCCGACGGAGCTGATGAATGGTATTTAGCCCTTTCAGCAAATGTCGACACCCTACGGTTTAACTTTATTGTGTGATTCTTTTGCCAAAGTTCAAGATTTAGCAAACCGTGCTGCCTATCTGTGCTTTCACAACTGTCACACTCAGGCACAGCTAGGGCAAGCAACCAGAGCAAGACTGAAATGAGATCATTACTGGTGCTTTTCTTTCTCTGTTTTAAGCTGATTCTCTGCAAATAGTTTTCACTTCTGTAATGCACCTGAAAGACCAACTGACTACTAGCACAATGGATGATACACTGTTCTGCTGCTGTGGTTTCCCTGGTCACATCTACACTGTCCACTGCTGTCAGACGGATCTTTCCAGATCGACTTAGCAGTCAGTTAAGACCTCGCTAAGTCGATCTGAAGATTGACTCAATAAAACCACCCCTCAAGTGGAACAGCACAGTGAAGATGCAGGGCTGAAGGGGCTAGGAAGTCGACGGGTAGCTCTGCGTAGCTTGTGTAATATAGCATATGCCAGTGCAGACCTGGCCCCAGAATTCCCAGAGTGCAGGTTGGTGGGAAAGGGGAGGACCTTGTGTTCAAAGATGGTGACGCACCTGACAAAACAAGATGGGAGACAGACTGTCCAGCTCATCCACCAACACCAGGTTCTTGAGAGGTCGTGGCTGGAAAAAGAAAGTGTCTCCTTCCTCCAGGGGCATGGCAGAGGAGAATTCAGGTTCCTCATCATCATCTCCCAGATGGGCTATCTGGTACAGGTAACTTCAGACACAAAGCAAGAACAACAGCAGAGTCAGAACAGACTCAGCAAGAGCAACAGTTCAGTCACGCATTCAGTGTGAGTGAAGGGTGAGAGCTTGTACCGTTTCCACAGAGCACCTAGCAATTTCAACTCTGGCCTGGAAGATTGTTTTCTTGGGGAGAGGAAGGAAGCAATTTTCAAAGCTCTTGCCCAATTCTGACATTCTTTATAGTTGTTTTTGGCAGAAGACACCGGACATCTGAATGCTCACCCCACCGTCCCATGGCTCCTAGATTTTGTTGTCTCACAGCATAAAGACCAAAATAATGAAAGCTCTGAAGAGCAAGGCCATGGACTAACAGCCTCCACGTCTGCATGGTTGAAAAGGGGAACCCCACACACCTACAAAATACCACTTGATAAATCCCCTACTACCCTGTCCTACAAGCTGGTATACTAAAACAAGCAATTTTACACACGTAAAAGGGAAACAGATCAGCAGAGAAAGGCTGAATTGTTTCCTGTGTTCTTTTTTCTCCAGTTTGTTCTGTGCATCAGAGCTAATGGTTAGATGTTTATTAGTTGGCCCAAGCGCCACCTGCTGGCTGGCCCTACAGGAGCTGAGGAGAATCTTGCAAGACGTATCAGGAAACTGAGGTACTGAATGAACTACTGTATATACACACTAATCCTGAATTTGCATACAACTCTGAGATTGGTGTGAAAATATTTAGGATCATTTGTAAACCTCTGGACCAAGAGAGGTTACAGAAAACAAAACTTTGAAATAAAAGCATTCCTCACCCACAGTGAGAAACAAGCGACTCAGGACCTCAGAGAACATGCTCACAGATGTTAGAACAGCTGTAAAGGCAGGTCAGATTATGAAATAAAATTGCTCGACAGTGCATCCATTAAGCAAGAATAACTAATGTAGCTACTGACAAAGGAAAAGAAAACCATCTAGTTGTGGTAAAATATCACATTTCCTTCTGAAGTGAGCCATGACATTACAAGAGACTATTTCCAAGCTCACTCACATGGTTTGGTCCTTTGATCAATGGCAAAACGTCCAACACAAATGAAATAGAGTTAAGGTAAAAATTCACTAACTTGAGCAATGAAAAAATACTTAATGATTGGGCGTGTGTCTGATGGTAGTCTGCAACAGCAAAAACTAAACAAATCAGACAACTGTTTAAACTAGCTTCAAATTTCCTTCATTCCCTGCCCAGGCATCTGATCTGGGCAATCCGAGTGGAACAGCTTCCCATTTCCTTTGCACCAACTTACATTCCTCTCAATTTATTATTATTAATTATCCATGTTATCGCAATACCCAGGAAATCCAGTCACAGACCAAGAACTCATGGTGCTTGGTGCTGTACAGACAGATAAAAAAGGCAGTCTCTGGCAGTCAACTCTTGGTGCCAACTGGCAGAGGATACAGAGGGGATGCACAAGGGTTATAGGAACCCCACAGGTTAGGTATACGCATATTAATTTACCAAAGGATGGCGCGTATGGTCTCTATCGAAAGCCAATAGCTCAGTAGTTATAAAAATCACCATGAAACAACTGTAGGGATAATATTTAACGAGTTGTGTACAGACACAAAATTATGTTCTTAAGATCCGAGTTGGGATAAAGAGGTTCCTTTCAAGCAAGAAGAGATGCTTATCTCTCTGCCTGGCCCTGGGTATGCTGCATATCGTGTGCCTCACAATGTGACTGTATCTGCCTATTGAGCCTCCGACCTGATCAAGATTGAAAATATCAAGAGAGAAAAAGCTGCAGAAAAAACAAGATCAGTGTGTTTGAGGGTCTCTGCCTATGAGTGAAGACAGTGGATGTTGGGAATAGAGCTGCAGGTCCTGAGGTATGCCCTGGTTCATTTACCAAGGGGACAAGCTGCCAGCATGCATGTCTTATAAAGGGAGGCGCCAGCCAACCAGAGCTACTAAGGCTGTGAGTAAGACTTGTGGTGAGCTGAACTTTATCAGACAGGGAAAGTACATTAGCAAACTTGTCTAGAATGCATGTTATGATTTTCTTTTCTGAGTAACCGTTTCCAATAATTCTATCTTCTTGCAACTATGCAAGTCTCTGTTCTTTGTTAAACAAACTCATCCTGGTTTTGCTATAAACAAATCTACATGCTGTGAGTCAAGCAGAGCAGTCAGCAGAAGCTGGGGAGCACTGTTCCTTTGGGAAGAGTGGATCTGGGAATTCTGTGAGTGTCCAATGGCTGACCACTCCAAGGAGACATGCAGAGGGCTCAAGGACTGTGCCTATTGCTAACCTGCAGAGAAACAGAGGAGTCTGTGTAGGCTCAGAAGAGAGTGATTACATTGCCTTGGAAGGCTCCTTCATGCTAAGGGCAGGTGGCAGAGACACGCCTCACAAACCTGGTACCCCCAGAGAGCGCCACACTACCCAAACAGCAGACAATCTACGAACATTTCCACCAAGCCTATCAACACCGAGATCCTCCAGCATATATATTCATGGGCTTAAACATTGTCCTGGTCAATGCACTCACACAAGTTAGACCATCAATCATTAAAGTGGAGTTCTTGTGCGTTTTTTTTTTTTTTTTACATATTCTACCCACTGCCATGGCAATCTGCCATGCTAATCAAAGCAACAGTACCAGTCTGCAGAGCTCATGAAGGAAATGAAGTGATTTACTCACTGGTTTCCAAACTCAGATGCCACAAAGAGGAAGCCTGTTTTCAGCACACACATGGCAGCAGCCCCAGGAACGGTATCAAAATACTTCAGTCGGATCTCTGTCACCTGAAAGCACCAAAGAGGAACGTGTGATGGTGAGTGAAACAGCTGAGTTCAGTCCATCTCCAGACATGGCCAATGCTCCCTTACACACAAGAGAGCAGTCCATTTTCCCATTCAGAGATACTGGAACTGATGCACTTGAAATTGTAGCTTATTACAAGACAGCCCTGGAGACACTTCAAAGGAAAGAAAAAAATGAGCGGTGACAGAGAACAGCCAAGAGCACTCTCCTTAGAGATAGTTCGGGGCACTGCTTTCAGCTCCCAAATTCCAAGCTGGTTGGCATTTCGAATGTAAACACAAGCGAGGCTTTTTACTCTACTCTTGAGGCTATTTTCCATGGGAATTTGAGTTCAAGATTTACAATAGAGACATCAAAATGTTCAGCATTCATGCTGAGAAAGAGACAACCTCAGCCCTTGTGTCCACATCATTCACTCAGAGGATTAGATAGGGTCTCTCAGAATGGCCGCATGCCCTTCTGACAGACCTGAAATTGTCATGATGGTTCCTAAAAAGGCCTGAGGCCAGCCTCAAATTGCTGAAGGGACAGGATCTTCTGTTATGACACCTTCTGGGAAGGGTTTGTCATGGTAAAGGCAATGGCGGTTAGTAGCATTTCAGAGGGGTTTTGCCTAAGACCACGAATGGGATCACTGCACAGATCAGATCTGATGCCATGCAGAGACATGTAGCACAAACCAATTCCAATCTTTTTCTATTAGTTCCAGAAGGGAAGTTTTTGTTAGCCCAGCTAAAAAAGCTGCATGGCATCAGATGGTCAATCTCTGTCAACTGGATGCACCTAGTTTGCATAAAACTGAACAGATTGCAGATACCCAACAATTCATTCCATAGATGCAGCGAAGCTTGGACGCTCAGATCCAGAGGGATCATTGCACTCTGAAATCTGTCATCTCAGTGAACTGTGTCATAGAACCTCATTGGCCACATTTTGAAATAAGTGATTTGGAGCAGGGACCATGGGTAACATTTTTAGAAGGGCCCATGTGACGTAGCAGCCTAGACCTTCTGAGGTTTTGAAGATGTTACTTTATGTCTGTGCTCATGTGGGAGCGGTGACTAGCAAGCTGTGGCACTGCCATTTAATAGGACAGATGGAGAGTCACTCATCTCCATACAGAGCTATAGGTGAAGCTAAAATCATTTGAATCAGGGAAACAGTGCTCTAGAACTAAGCATAATCACAGTGGGAAAATGCAGTGTGATGGGGAAGCTTCACATGGACATATTTCCAGCAGCAAAAGTACCTTCCTCCTCAATCTACCTACCATGTCCTCATCAGTCTCGAGGGTGATTTTGAAGATATCTCCCTGCTCCGTCTGGGCCAGGAAGAAGAACATGGACTTGGTCTTGTGTGTAGCAGAGCAGACAAAAATCATACCCCTCTCTGGGTCATCTAAGTCATTCTGTCACAGGGAAGATAAACCAGAAATGTATAAATGTTAGAAGTGAAAAAGACTTCAGGAAGGCTATTCCCCTACATAAGCCAGATATACTACCCTGGATCAATGGTTGAGGAACTACAGCATGTGGAAAGGGTTTCATGCATAGCACTCCCCTTTCCAACGTTCTTTTGATTCAGCCGTAATGCTCTCAGTGGAGCTGATTCTTCCTGACAGACACTTCTCCGAATAGGGTCAAAACCTGTGAGACAGTCTCCCCTCCAACCCCCTTTCTCCCTGAATGGGCCATCTAACACGTGGCATCGCTGAATGTGGTACATGAGGGTCTCTCTCCACATAAAGCCAACCTTTAGCATCTGCTCTTTGGACAAGTACCACCGAAGCCATACCTGACGCATGCTACTGACACGTCAGCTAGCTACAGCCTATTTTGTTTAAAACAAACAAAAAGAAGTACTACTTCACACAAACCTGTTGAATTCATTGCCACAGATTGTTCTGAAGGCCAAAAGAACAACTGAGTTAAAAAAAAGAATTAGGTAAGTTCATGGTGGATAGGTCCATCAATGGCTATTAGCTAAGACAGTCAAGGGCACAGCTCCATGCATCCCAAAACCTCCAACTGCCAGAACCTGGGACTGGACAATGGATGGATCACAATTGACCTGTTCTGTTCGTTCTCTCTGAAGTAGCTGGCACTGGACACTGTCAGAAGACAGGATACTGGGCTAGATGGACGACTGATCTGACCTACCATGGCTGTTTTTATATACTTCTCTAAAAGGAAACAACACAAGATAGAGCAGAGCAGCTGTGGAATTCATCTGCACATACTAGGGGGAATATGTCCAGCCACCACATGTCAATCATGTTTTATATTATCGGTGCTTCCACCTCAAAGCCTGATCAGAGAGAACGGATGATCTCAAGGGTAAAGCTCAGAAGAAACGAACTCAACGCTACTTCAAACACTCTAGGATGGCAGCCTGGTAGTCTTTCAGTCACTACACACCGCCTTCCTCAAAAGCCTCCCTGAGAACTTTAACTTCAAAGATGCCGATATTAAGTCTTTATTTAGAACCTTTAAAAAAAAAAAAAAAAAAAAAGGCCTCCAAAGCAGCGCATAGGAGATGAAATTCTCACCCTTCTTCTGGGAATGGGACATCTGATATCAGGCTGGTCACCAAAGTTTTTGTAGGTGATGTAGTTTTCGGAACAGATCAGCACGCCACTAGGGCCATCGGAGCCACCAGGGACTAAAGAAAGACATGGAAACTTCATTAAGAGACGAGAAAAAGCCCTGTTGCTCAAAAGAAATATGAATCATCTTCAGTCCATATTCTCATATACTTAAAAAGCTGATTCTGTTGATGATGGAGAACACACTGGATAGCCAGCATAGGCCTCTGTATTTGTACAAGGCAGAGTTATGGATAAAGAACAGGGTGGGTGATGAAATTTTGGGAATCAAACAATTGCTTAATTTTCATACCTCTCACCCATTCCCACAAATCAACCCAAAGCTTTGAGATGCTGAGGCACCATACTGGGAACTTGCCAGTAATCCCAGGACCATACACAACTGACATGCGTGCATTTATCTGCTATTGCAAATCATAAAAAACACACCCCTGACCACTTCCTGGTACTTCTCTCTCAGAAACTGAAATTACCAGCAATGGAAACTACATAGAGTGTTTTATATGCCTTGTGGACAAGGGGTCTGTAAAGACACAGTAAACTGCACAGCACCCCAGTCAGCATGAAGCCTTTGGTCACCGTTACCATAAATCATGCTCTTCAGGTGAATCCTGGATAGTCTGACCTGATCTTGTGACTTACACATCACTGCCTTTATTTTTCCCTCCCATACTGCAATTTTTCCATTTTTAAGCATCTGACAAAGTGGAATTTCACCCACGGAAGTCATGCGATAAATAAATTTGTTAATCTTTAAAACTGCCACAGGACTCCTGGTTTGTTTTCCTGAATACTAAAATTCCATACTAAATTTAGTAATGGGTAGAGCAAGCTGAAGTTCCACCCCCAAAGTCAAAGCTCAAGGTTAGCCTGTAACCACCTCTTGAAATCAAGTTGGGATCACGCTGAATTACAACTCTCTTTGTATTTCTGTTTGTTCTCTTTTCTCAACTGGCAAACTTGTTCTTCAGGTTTTTGGTTTTGAAATCCACAACTTTTTCTAATAGAAATTTCTAAACACTTCCACCTCAGAGCCCAATCAGAGTGAAATACTATCTCCAGGAAAAATCTCAGAGAAGAGACATGAAACAAACTCATCACTTCAGGCTGCAAGAAAATCAAACTCTTCAATGTTCCATGTATTACATGACAATTTTTGGTTCTCAGCTGACTTTCAAGCTCAAATAAGGGCAGGAAAATAATTCAGGTTACCACCCCTTCCCTCCATATTTATTCTCTTCAAATGTGCACTATATTCCCAACATCTTTTTGCTGGGAGAATAGGAAGCGACTTGGCAATGGGGAGGGTAGTACCTGTTATAAGGAAGTTGCCATGCTCCTCCAAAGGTTCACTGTATTTCCTAACCACATGGTTCAAACCCAGGTCTAATTCATAAAATGTCAGGGTCTGCTGGGTGTTAGCTGCTGCTTCTCCTGTTGGATCATTGTCCGCTTCCTGGAAAAACAGCAGATAAATATTTTGTCTACCTGTTCATTTGAAGGAAAAGAGATCTTATGAAGTCTGAGGAATGCTGTAATACCCATCAACAACCTCAGCAGCAATTCAAAGATAACATAGGGCCTGATCTTGAAAGGTGCTAAGCATTTATCACTGCTATTGAATCAACAGAAGCCGTGGGCACAGCATCTCAAAGGATTCCATGGTCATTTTATAGCAACAAGCTGAAAGTAACTCAGTAAAATTATTGTCAGTGGCAGACACATAGGCAATGCTGGCTAGTGGCAACAGATAACACTAAAATCTTGGATGGTCCAGAACAGCTGCCTTTGCAGCTGGATACATTTCAAAATATCTGGCAATGAGCTCCTGGAGCATTACAATGATTTTTAGTACTCCCGCAAGCTGACTGCTATAGTATCACCATCTCTATGACAGAGTGGAAGAGATTCTAGGGTACATTTAAATCACAATGTAAAGTCGTTATACTACAACATACAACTTTATTTTGCATGAAATCCTTCATGAACATCCTCTCCCAAAATATTCCACACCATTATTAATTTCCTGAACACAAGAAGTGTTCTCAGTGATGCAACAATCAAAAGGGGGGGGGGGGGGGTTATTTCGAGTGGATCATTAGCTCAAATCTTGACAACAGAAGTGTATTTGGAGGAGGAATGTGAGTGAAGACAGGGAGTACTGCTACAGCAGAGAGCGAACAGCAGCACTGGAGTGACATGCAAAGGCCAGAGTGAGAAGAATAAACAGGAGCAGGGAGGGCTGCAGTAAAAGAAGGACCAAGAAATTAAGAGGATTTCAGCTAAGATTGACTCTCAATCATTTCCAATGAGCAGAAATGCAAGGAGGTTGTTCCAGACAGCTAGAGCTGCAGAGAAGGCTTGGCATCAGTGGAGACACTAAGTGAAGGGACAGAGAAGGAGGCGGCTGAGCTAGTCAAGCGGAGGAAGTAGAGCAAGAGACAAGGACCTTTTCCTTTATTACCTCATAGTCCATTTCCAGACAAGCAAACATTGGGTTTTCGAACCCCACATCTACTCCCACCACATGGTATACCAAGGTGTTGGCCTTGTGGGCCTCCAGCGGGGAAGAAATGGTGAGCCGGGCTGCAGCATCTCTGTTCAGGATGTACACCAACTTCTGTTTCTCAATGGCACCTGCAGGGAAGAATAACAGTGCAGAGAATACCTAGACTGGGGATACAATGCTGAAGAGAACTGCCCCACCACCAACCTTTACACAAAGCCAGCCGTCAGCCTCGCAGGAAAACAGCAATGTAACATCATGTCCCGTAATTTCCTTTTCACACTTAAATAGAATCAGTGACTTAGGCATAGGTTAACCTTGTAGGTGACCTTTTTCAGCTTCACTCACTCAAGCCACAACTAAAGTTGTGTCCTGTTCAGACAGAAAGACTGCAGTACCATCTGCCTAAGAAGCCCAACTCCTTGGCAAAACATGCAGCCATAGGAGCAGCAACTGTTCAGAGAAAGGACAACAGTTCCACAGATATCTCAATTACAGTGCAATTTTAGAGAGTATGCATTTCTTTGCTGATACACAGAATATATGGTATTTCACTGAGCAAGTCTCTGCTCTCAGCTGTCTATCTGAGTAACAGATGAATTGTGCAGTGTTATCTCCAGGTTAAAAGAAAGCTAGTTATCTTCCTTCCAAGCTGGTCTTTTCATTATTTTTCATTACAATCAGGTTGTTAAGCTGCCTGGTAACGCAACCCTCTGATGATCGGAATAATTTAAGAGTTTTTTATCTGCAAGGCCTGATCAGAAATGCATAGTTGTCTCCACAATCAACCTCAGAGAAGAGACATGAATTCATATCATCATTTCAGGCTGAGAAAGCTGGGTGCATGTCAACTTCTCTTTTTCCAATCATCACCCTCAAATAGGCTGTTTGCTTACCACTACCTGAGCAGGTTTCTTTCCCACACTGTTTGGGCCCAATTTTGGGAACCTGTTCATGACAACAGACAGGAACAATTCTAAGCACCTGGACCTTTCTTCCCAAAGTCTAGAATTCTAATGAAATGACTGCATAAAAAGCACAGCTGAGAGAAGCAGGACTGCAAAATGCAGAAGAAGGTCATCCTCGAAGAATGGAAAAGGAAAAATAACAATTGCAAGGAGAATCCGTCTCATCCACTCACTTCTTTAAAATACTTACTGATCATGACAGCACGGCCCTTTGGATCCACGGCCAAGAACTGGCCAGGAACAATTCTGCGACAGCCACTCTTGCCAAAGGTTTCCTGGTGAATCTTCTCAAACATGTTTTTGGAGGGCTGGTACTCCAGGATAACAATACGACCTGAATCACTGCCCACAACAATATAGTCTTTTGTTCCACCAGTCAGTCTGAAAGCCATGAGGGAGCGAATGACTCCAAACACTTCCACTGTCAGTAAAGTGTGTACCTTCCCTGTGTTGGGATCGGGGCGCAGCAATTCCAGGATCTTCCCCCGGGAAACAACGATTTCCTGTTGTTTGGTTCCTGGGAAGCCAGAGTCATGAGAAACTTATCACCAACTATAAAGCTGGCTATTGCAAAAAAAATATCAGGAAATCAGAAGTGCCTTTCAAACAATCATCAAAGTTACTCTCACAATCTCCAGAGTACTCAAGCATCCATTTTACAGATCAGAAAACTAAGATACATAGAAGTTAAATGACTTAACTGAGGCCTCACATATTCAGGAATTTATAAATTCCTGGATCCAAGTTCTTTCTCAAGACCAGATCATTCCCTCAAACTGCTGTCTCTTAGTTAACACAGATATTATCATCAATAAGAGCAGAAACTCAATGAAAAACTAATGCTGTAGCTAAGTAGTTTGTAACTGAAAAGACCTTGCTTTGTTTCAGTCTGAAAGTTTCCTTTTTGAGAGAGCAGAGATTACCTGAGAAATTGCCATGAATGGCATAGCTGATGCCAGTGGCTCGCTGCAATGTTAAATTGTAAAGGAACATGATGGCGACAGATCCCCTTCACATATGCGTCTCGCTTATTTAGTCTGCTGTGAACAAAACAGCAACAAATATAAAGAATGAGACTTATGCAGAACAGGATATACGTTTGAATGTACACTGATACTATGTTAGCCCAAAGGTACAGCATTAACTACCTATGTTTCTGAGCCCCAGACCCATTTTGGGGATTTCATGTGTCACCTTATTGTAACTGGCTAACATTCAAGGACAGTACAAACACAGATTAATCAGGACCACACCGCACACACTCATGAGATTATCCCTATTTTAACAACAGGAAAACTTGCTCAAAGCCAGATTTCAAGTCAGAGATAAGAGCAGAACTCGGGTGTCCGATTCTCCACTCTATGGCTCAGCCCACTAGAGCAAGTCAACTATTCACTGAATGCCCTAATTCAGGGGTTGGAAACTTTTGCCGGTGTGGGGGTGGGGCTGGAAAGGGACAGGAGCTGTGGCACATGTGTGGGGTTTCTATGGCCCCAGGCCCCACTGGGGGCCGAGGCCAGCAGAGGGGAGCAGCCACGGTGCTGCAGGGCCGGGAGCTCTGTGTGATGCTGTGAATGGGTGCCAGGGGTTGCTGCTCCTTGCCCTAATTTCCTACCCTAGTTATTTAGGGGTTTTATTTTAAGAGAAAGACATTTAGCCTCTTTTTAAATAAAGACAGCAGGTCAGCTCTCTTTTCACCTTAGATGGACTCAGACATTTCCAATCAAGTGACACTCATTTAGAAGGAATGAAGGCTAAATGTGGTAATTTGGTGTAAAAATATTAGATCCCAACCTGCATAAAAAAAATCACTGGAGGCTAAGTTTAGGACAGACTCAGAGTTGCATAAACACTGACATACTAGCTTTGTTTGATTCCGCAGGCACATGACTGGAGTGACTAGCTCAAATTGCATAGGCCCTTGGCTATGAAATTACAAGAAGGGTAAGCTGTCAAAACTGACCTCAGTTCTGGTTCCCTGTGCATTTTTTACTCCATTCCTCCTTCTGAGGATTTAATAAGACCACTAATAATGGCAACTCAACAGTAGCTCTTCAAGCACTTTACAGAGGAGAATAAGTATTATTTGCCTGTTAAACATTATACGTGTCTGACGAAGTGGGATTTTCTCCCACGAAAGCTCATGCGATAAATAAATCTGTCAGTCTTTAAAAGTGCGACAGGACTCTGCTTGTTTTTCTGCAATAGACTAACACCACTACCCCTTTGGAACTTGTTTTCTAAGGTCACCTCTGCTAATGGCAGAGATGGGGAAAGAACACAGGTCTGTCTTTCAGTTCAGTGCTCTATTCTCCTGCCCCTGAGTTTACAGGCAAGCTCATTTGAAAGAGCTGACAGGAAGAAAAGAAGAAATCAGGGCTTCATTTAGAAACAATTAAAATAGGCTAGGTTCAATTTTAAGTACATTAACCTCAACGGCATGATTTTAAAAGAGACACCGGCCACAGACCACAGCCTTCAGTGGCTAGCTGGTAGTACAACACAAACTCCTACCATAGACAGACAAAGCTACTATTTTCATGAGTAGAGTCCACCCTTGCTTGAAACGGGTAAGCCGCACCAATGGAAATCATGGGCTAGAGCAGTTTACCCTGTCTGCCCTAGAAGTTTACATCAATACAGCTTGCATCAGTCACTGATGTAAAGCTAAAATCAAGGCTAATCCTGTACTACAGAATCCAAGCCTGAAATTCTCATTTCTACAGGTAGATAACGGAAATGAGGCAGTAGCTCCCACCTAAATTAAAAAGACAACATATAGATTACACCCATGTGTGGAAGTCATCTTCTATGGTTACAAGACCTAAGATTATCATAACTGAAAAAGCACAGTTTTAAAAAAATTATTTTCCAGTCTACTTTGTACATTTCAGCACCTTTTGTGTGGTCAGTTCCACTTCCCCATGGGAAGTAAAATCTCTACTCTGTGGGTCTTCACACAGTAATAGAGGAAAGAAAAACGTTTAGAAAAAATGCAGGCCAATGCGACAGTAAAACAACAAAACACAGGAATAACTCAGCACCTGGAGCTATTCCTCAAGATGGACTCAATTTTCAAGCTAGCAATAGAGCCTTGGAGCAGAGGGGCAGGGGTGATGGGCCAAATCCAAACTGCCAGATGGTTCTGAACAAACCACAAAATCTTTTTATTTACTTATTATTAGACTTATGGAATGACAAATGTTTCTTTGGAGTCTAGACCTTGACTAAGAAATTTGAACCTCGACAGAAAATAACTGACTCCCCAGCCCTGGAGAAACAATCTACATCTCCTCCCATGGAAATGTTTGCCTTTGTGCACCTCCAAGGAGTCACCTGGTTTATAAAGGCCTGGCTTCTCCTAAGGAACATCTCATTGTGATGCAGCACACATGGGTCACAAGGCAAACACCTGCAATGCAATCAAAGCACCCAAAGGCCACTCAAAGAGAAAAAACGAGTCTCCTTTGGCACCTTAAAGACTAACAAATTTCTTCAGGCATAAGCTTTTGTGGGCTGCACCTCACTTCACTGGCAACCCACGAAAGCTTCTGCCCGAAAAAAAAATTGATGTGTTAGGCTTTAAGGTGCCACAGGACTATCATTGTTTTTGCTGTACACAGACTAACACAACTACTGTCTGAAACTCAAAGAAAAGATTAAGGCATCTCACTTCTTTACAACCCCATGTGCACTTTCTTCCCACTAATATCTCATTTCCTTCCCCACCATGCTCAACGCTCGGCTCCTCTTCCTCTCCCCGGTGTTCCCTGCGTATTCCTCCCTTCCCCACATGCAAAATCCAACCTTCCCCATATCCCATGTGCGGCTCCCTTCCAATGCATCCTACGCTCCCCTCCATCAGTACGATCTCCCCTCCCCCACGGTTCCCGCTCCGGGCTTGGGCCCCGCAGCCGGGCCGCTCACTGTGCGCGCTCCGGAAACCCAGCGCGGCCAATACCCCGCCCCACAAGCGCGGGCCCTCACGCGCCCCTACCCGGTGCTGCAGCGGCGGCTGCGGCGGCTCGCACCGCGCGGATGGCGACAGATTCAGTCGGTCGCTCTGTCTAGGCCGCCCGCCTAAACCGCTCCGCCATCGCCCCACCGCGCGCCCTGCCGCCACTCCGCCCCCTGGCTCCTGGGGCTTCCCACTGGGGCTGGCGCGCGCGACGCGGGGCTGTGCGTTCAGCGCCTGAGTGAACCCGACGCAAGGACCCCGCCTGCGATGCCCGCCCGGCTCCTACCCCGCAGCGTTTAGGCCCCGGCAAACTCCCGCTGCGCGGCGCCAACCTAAACTGGGAGACCTCGCGGGCAGACGCCACTCGGGCACCCAGTGGGACAGCCCTAACCCGTCACTGACCCCGCCACATCAGGCCGCGGCTCCGCTCCTCCGCCCGGAAGTGACGGTGTCACCCGGCCGGAACCGAAGATGGCGGTCGCAGGGTCGGGGCTCCGGGGGCCCCCGGGTGGGGAAGGAGGCGGCGGCTCGTCCCTCACCATGGAGCGGATCCGCTCGCTCACCGACCTGCCGGAGCTGGAGGCCGCCTACAGCCGCCTTTGCGGGGAGGAGGTGGGGGGCTGTGCCCAGCGCCGGGTCCGGTGGTATCCCCGGCCCCATCCGCCCCCGGACTCCTCCTTTTCGCACCGCCCTTTGAAAGTGCTTGGGGATCCGCTGGCAAAAGGAGCTGTACCCAGCTAGGCGTCACTGCCTGTTAGAGCTGCAGGGAATCGTCTGGGTCTGTTTGGAGGAAAAAGAGCTCGATCTCGGGCGTATATTGGGCGTGTGTGGAGACCTTCCAAAATGAGCTGTATGGCCATTCCCCCTGTTCTGGCCTGTTGCAACTGTCACCATTACAAGTTCCAGAGGGGTATCTGTCTTAGTCTGTTTCAATAAAACAAACAAGGAGTCCTGGAGCACCCACGAAAGCTCACGCAACAAATAAATGTGTTAGTCTTTAAAAGTGCCACAGACCTCCTTGTTTGTTTTATCATCATCATCATCACATTATTCAAGTACTCATGCTCCCTTTGCATCTTTGATACATCTTCTGACCAGAAAGACTGGATGTCTCTTTGACTGTGCTTCATTAGTTGTCAAGAAAAGATTGCTACAGAACAGCACGAAATGCTTCCTTGACCACTTGTTCAAACCCCGAAAGGCTTATTTTAAAGCCTGTGCAGCATTCCTATCTTCCTAAGCCTAGAAACACCTTGCTGAACTCTGATTTGTTCATGAAGGCAGCTTGGCTATCTGTGTCTTGGGCAGAAGTGGATTTTTGTTAAGTGTTACATGATAGAGACCTCCCAGAACTGGTCTTTGAAAATAGACAGGGGCTTAAGGGTAGCTAGAACAGATTGACGGGTTTCAGAGCGGTAGCAGTGTTAGTCTGTTTTCATCAAATGAGGAGTGCTTTGGTACCTTAGAGACTAAAAAACATTTTTGTTGCATAAGCTTTCGTGGGTTGGATCCCATTTCATCAGATGTGGCATTGACGAAGTGGGTTCCAGTCCACAAAAGCTTATGTCCAGAGAGGTGGTGCTTTTGAAGGATTTTTAAAGGATTGCATTGTCAGCTGAGCTTTGAAAAGTTCTAGTGCCCTGCTTGACTCAAGTTTCTGGTTAGATGCACAGAATTTGGTTCTTAGTAGTGTCATTGATGATCAGTGAAAGGGGCATGAAGTGACGTGGACTGTTTTCTTTTTCAGAAAGTGGTACAAGAAGAGCTGGAGGCACTCCTGGAGCAACAGAATACCATAGAGAGCAAGATGGTCACTCTTCATCGCCTGGGGTTAGTAATCCACCAATTTAGTTCTGTTTGAGTGAAGCTAGTACCATGTGATCTGATGCTTTGGTTGAAAAAGAAAGCAGGTAAGCTGTAGTTTCAACTGGATATCGAATTCTTCTTTGTGGTGTTATCTTACACTGTTCAGTATCTGCTTCATTCTATCACAGATGAAGCTGTGTCTGTGTCAGGAAGCAATTTCTGTTTGGAAAGCACTTTGAGATGAAAAGTCCTGTATAAGTTTTTTCATGCATCACTTTGGAGTGGGAAATATAGTGGTACTCTCTGTGCGACTATCTGTGACAACAAAATGAGCTGCCATACACAGTAAATTGTGAAGTTCATAATCATTCCAGTCATGCTTTGATAACACCCCATTTATACGTACAGGCACAGCAATGCCCCTTTAGCTCTGTTGTTTCAGACTTGGACAGACATCACTGCATGTGCTTACATCTAGTTCATTTTGTAAATTATTTTTATGACATTAAGAGCTAGATCCTTAATTATATGTAATAAGAACTTGGATTCTGGAATACAAGCTGGCAGTTCCTCAAAACATAAGGCCAGCGTATCAGTCTCTCTCTGCACCCCATTTTATACAAGGGAGACAGACGTTGGATAGACCTGGATGTGCTGCTGTCTTCTAAATCTCACTCTTGGTTTTGGCCTCTTGGCCCAGTGAAACCATGTGGCAGCTCAGGAGCTTGGAGAGACTGTGCTATTAGTAGGCACAAGTGCGTGTATGTCAGAAAACGTGTCATGGAATGTACTGCTCCTTAATACCAGCTTTTCAGGTGTGTGACCAATGTTCCTTGCATCTGTTTCTAGCCCTAACCTGCAGTTGATTGAGGGAGATGCCAGACAATTGGCTGGGATGATCACCTTCACCTGTAACCTGGCTGAGAATGTCAGTAGTAAAGTCCGGCAGCTTGATCTTGCCAAGGTAAGGAGACAAGGTGGGAGGTCTGTGGTGAGCTCTCTTTCTACTGTATGTGGGTGAGCAGATGAGCAAGTATCACATTTAACAGATAGAGGAGCATGAGCTAGCTCTTCAATTGTATGCGAGAAGAGAGGAGCTGAAGCTGGGCCATGAGTTGTTGAGGGTTTGTACAGCATCTAGCACAGCGGGTTCCTAGTAGCTCCTTCCTGCTCCTCGGCAGTACCAATGTACAGGGAATATAATAGGAAAAGTCCTGTCCATTAGGGCTGGTCAGATAACGTTCCTCCCCTCCTCCCTCCTGGTGTAAGGCACGTGGATATAGATATGGATCTTAGAGGTCCATACTTTTGTCTGGGAGGGTCATCTTTTTTTTTTTTTTTAAACAGAGGCAGGCTTAAAGATCACAGCTTCTGGCATTCATTGCACCCCCCTGCGCAAATCAAATCAGAGCATTGCACGCTGACACCTGTAATCTGAGCAGACCATGCCTTTCTGCTGTGTTCTGTGCATGTCAGGTGTAGCTCTTGAGCTCCATCCAGATTTTGACTGGACAAACTTGGGGCCCTTCTTGCTTTATGGTCATCCATCATTAATCCCTGAAGCAGCTCAAGCTTCTCACTCAGAAAGTTGCTGACCTTATGCTGAAGTAGCCCCTTCATCCCTGTTGTCCATCTCTCCTTCCTCTCCTGTCATACTCTGTTCTCTCTCTCTAGTTCTGTTTCTATGGCCCAGGCATGGAAAGAGAGCCTTAATTGCTGTTTTTTCTTGCAGAACCGCCTCTATCAGGCCATCCAGAGAGCTGATGACATCTTGGACCTGAAGTTTTGCATGGATGGGGTCCAAACAGCATTGAAAAAGGAAGATTACGAGCAAGCAGCTGCTCATATCCACCGCTACTTGTCTCTAGACAAATCAGTCATTGAGCTGAGCCGGCAGGGCAAGGAGGGTAGGTGCCGTTCACGTATAGCTGTTTAATAAGGTAACCAGAGTGCTCCTGCTTTTTGAGGTTATGGACTCATAGATTACAAGATCAGAAGGGACCAATACGATCATCTAGTCTGACCTCCTGCACAATGCAGGCCTCAAGACCTCACCACCAACTCTTGCAATAAACCTCTGTATCCAGCACTAAAAAAACTGAAGCCGAGGGTGGGAGTGTTATCAAAGGATGTGATTATGGAATTAGCAGGTAGACATTTACATGGAAATGTCTGAATGCTTCTGAAAGATAATTAGGTTAAAATATCTTTACCAGGAGGGAAAGCTGATGTGCTGAGGTAGCTAGTTACTGAAAAGGTCACTGAAGTCAAGCTAGTTGATCATAATGGTCTCTTCTGGCCCTAAAATCTGTGCAAACTGCCATACATGTAGCGTTACTGACTTGGAGCTGGAACAGCTGGGCAGCCACTTACTAACCAGCAGGGTGCATGTGTCATGTCAGAGAAAAATCAACTTTTCTTCTTCTTGGGTGTAAGTTCAGCTCCACTCTTGCTGTCCTGGTCTTTGTTTCTCTTTGGCTTGATGTGCTCCTTAGAGTTAATGTTTCTGTGGCTGTCCCTCTTTCCACCCAGTTTATGTACAAGAGGGGTTTCTTCACCTACTGGGACCTCACTTGTCCATTAGGAACATTTGAACTGTATTCCTTCAACAGACATTCAAACTGTCAGTCTCTCTTTTTTTATGTATGTTAGGTCCCTGGTTGGTGGGCTTATAATTTGCTGTTCCCAGGATCTGTTTTCATCTAGAACAGCTTTTTGATTAATTCCTTTTTCACCAATTATAGTTACTTTCAGGTTCTCTCTCTCGTACATCTGTAGATTTCATTTCCATCTACTTCCCTTTGTTAACACGTCTGCTCACCTGACATGCTACAGCATCTGTTTCATGCATCTGAAGTGAGATTACATGCAAGCTCATGTGATAAATAATTTGTTAGTCTTTAAAAGTGCCATAGGACTCCTTGTTTGTTTTGCTGAACTAGACTAACACAACTACCTCTCTGGAACTTGATACCAAAATCTGTTTTTTCTCCTGTTTCTCCTGACCCTGAAACCTATTCTATTTTTCCTTCTTTTCTCACTTCCCAGCTTTTATTCTCCTGTTCTTTTGTTACCTCATCATCCACTTGCTCAGCATCTAGCTGCTGCTTCTTTCCTCGTTTTCTAAAATCTTTTTCCAACTGCCCCCTTTGGGCAGATTCCAAGCCCACTCCTCAGCTCAAACTACCCTTTCATTGGCTGTTTCTCTCCCCAGAACTTCATTTTGTACCACAGATTGTGCAGGTGCTATGACAGAATGAGTGTTACTACATATGCCCATCACCCTCTGGCTTCTGGAAGAGACAGGAGCTCTTTCTCCTCTCCTTGCCCTCTACCATTCAGAGTTTTCTGTTTACTGCTTTTGAAAAAAGCCATGTCTTTTCTCATCCTGTCTTGCATTTTTGGGGTCCCTGGGAATTGCTTCAGTATCTACTTGGCTGCAGCTCAGAGATATTCCTCAAGTAGTGGCATACTGAGATTGAGGCCAGTTCTACACTGGAAGCAAAATTCGGCGGCAATCGATGGGAGTAATGAAGCTATGCAGAATAGCTTGTGTAACTCCTGTTGACTTCCTAATTCCGCTTCAGCATGGAGTCTTCACTGCTCTGCACTACTTAAGGGGGTGGTTTTATTACGTCGATCTCCAGGTTGACTTAGCGGATCTTAACTGACTGCTCAGTTGATCTGGAAAGATCTTTTCAACAGTGGCAAATTTGCCACCATGAGTGAAGATGTTCCCCTAATTCTTGTCACTTTCACTGCTGCCCACAAGATGCTTGTGAGGGGGTGACACTCTCCCCAGTGGACGGGCATCTTCTGGTGATGGTATTGGGGAATTGCTCAAGTGGGCAACCCTATCTGCAGCCTGTGCTCCATCACTCTCAGTCCCGGCTGCTCAGCCCTCTGGCTGGACACCTTTCATATATCCCACTTCCAGGGGAAAGGCCTGCTAGCCTGGCTTGGCCATTCTTCACTCCATGGCCACCGCTATGCCACTGCCCTGGCAGTCCTGGGGAACAGGAAGGGACGCGAGCCAACCAACTTCTCTGGGCCCCAGCATGTAGTTGACCTCTGCACTTCCGCCTTCCTCCAGTCCTTCTATTCCCTGGGCCGCTTCCCCGCAGCCCCAGTCTCATGCGGACCCTCACCTCAGGGCTGCTTCTCTCCAGTCCATTCCTAGCAGCAGTGGGTCGGCCCTGACCTCAGGGCCCTGGCTTCCACCTGCTTTCTGTTGTCAGCTACCAAGCTGGCTGGAGTGCTGACTCCTCCAGCCTTCTGCAGTCCCTCTTATACCAGGCTCCCTGCCCCTGTTTGGCTCCCTGCTACTGTTGCCCATTGGCTGCAGCTGTAGGTCCTTTTAACCCCATATTTACCAGTGCGGGGCCACTGCCCCATCACAGTGCTGAGTAGCAGCTGCAAAACCAAGCAGAGTTTTGCCAACATCTTGCTCCTGCTGATGGGGGACATTCTTAGCTGTTGAGACAGAGGCTGGCTGGCTGCAGTCTCAGGGAGCACTTGATAGTGAAAGGTTTCCAGGTGTGATGCAGATAATCAAAAGGGTGTGAAAAGCCTGTTGTCCTCTTTGGTTTTGTAAGTGGAAGTTTAACTTGTGCAGAAGTTGATGGGTTAGTACTCCCTCCCCTGCCCAAACCCACTTAGAGGAATTTCTTAATGGTTGGAGTGTGAATCTGTAAAGCCCGTTCTGGGCAGCATCCTGCCAGAGCTCTGATTGACAGAGACTGGTCCTTTTCACTATAATTAGCTTTTCCTAACCCTCTCCATTCTTCCTTTCCTCCTATCTGCTACACCTGGGCACTGGTGACTTGGAGGGGCTGAAAGTCTTCCCTCTTGCTAGCCATGTGAGGTGATCACTGGGCTGGAGGGGTGGGTGGGTGGGTGGGTGTGTGTGTGTGTGTGTGTGTGTGTGTGTGTGTGTGTGTGTGTGTGAGAGAGAGAGCGCGCTCCTACAGAGCCTCACTATTCCAGTTAACAGCACCCTGCTGTCCCAGGGACTAGGTATGCCAAAGCGTTTCACTGCAGTGTCTGGCCCTGCACAGTGGGTACTGGAGTGTGGGCCAGTAGCAGAGAGAGGGAGGAATTAATGATGTGCTCATCAGTGTTTGCTCATGTTTTACTCCGATTGGATTTTCTCTTCAGGCTTTAGGGCAAAGGGATCTGGAGATCTCAGTGAGAGACCCAGAGCTGGAAGAGTGTATGCATTCCCATATTCTCTCCCGCTCACATGCTCTTTTTACCTCTAGGTTAGCAGTCTCGGGTGGCTTGGCGGGAGGAAACAAAAATAAGCTTTAGACCTATCAGATTCTTACACGCTGATGGCTCCTGCCTGCCAACCTGGAGCTGTAGCCACATGGGCATGGTGCCAGGTGGGTAAGTGGCCATGAATCTGGTACTAACACAGTGACATGCTCTCTGAACAGGCAGCATAATTGATGCCAACCTGAAGCTCCTGCAGGAGGCAGAGCAGCGCCTGAAGACAATAGTGACTGAGAAATTCAACGCGGCTACAAAGGAGGGGGACCTGCCTCAGGTGGAACGTTTCTTCAAGATCTTCCCCCTGCTGGGCTTACATGAGGAGGGGCTGAGCAAGTTCTCTGAGTACCTCTGCAAGCAGGTAATGGACACTGCAGGATCCGCTGGCCAGGGCACCTCAAAGGAGAGCAAAATTGACCTCTGCCGACACGGGGTAATGAAGAGTGAGATCTTGGCCCCTGTGCGTATAAAGGCTGAATCTGAGACAAGCGTGGGCCTGTTCAGTGCTTCCCCTGCTTTTTGTGCTATCGGATTGGGTGACCAGTCACAGATCCAGCTCCCTCAGGGTCTGATTGTCTTTCCCCATCCGTATCTCACTTAGACACCTCTCTAACAGCTCCGTGCTGCTTGCACTCAGCTTTTGGCCAGCGTGGCCCCTCTGCATCCAGCCTGAACTGCATTAGCATGTTGATCAGTTTCTCCCAGTGCCAGTGTGTGCCAGGATCTTATTAAAGGGCCCCTGGTGGGCAGGCAGATTTCTATCTGAAGATGCAGACTTAGCATTTTGCTGAAGAGCCCATATTTCTTGCTCCCCCTCCAGTCTAGCTGCTGGTGACTGGGACTCCCCCCAACGCTGCTGTCTTTGGTTACGCCAGGGAAAAGGAACCAGGCTGAGTGGGTGAGCAGGGAGGAGGATGGAAATAGCGAGGAAATGGAAAGAACCCTATGAGGGCCTGAGCGGAGCATTGGAAGGAGAGGGAGAGTTAAGGGTGAAAAGTGTTTGGAAGAAAACCACAGCACATAGAACAAGGTGGGAGGTAGAGTTAGGTGTGTGTTGGGGGGGGTCCCATGGCCCTTCTTTTTGATCCTCTAGTCTTGGGGGTGAAGAGCAGGAAGGGCTTGTTGGGCTCCTTTTTGTTCCAGGAAAGCCCTTGGGGTCAGGGCTGTCCTTGGTGGGAGGCGAGTGGGTCGATCATCCTGAGCCCCGCAGTTATGTGGGCCCCATGCTGCCCCGCTCCCAGTGGGCCAGCACTGTCCTCCCCTCCCACTGCAGCTCTTTGCCCTGCTCCCTCCTGTCTGGCTGCCTTTGGCCGCAAGCCAAAGGCAGTGGGGAGAGGCAGGAGTGCTTCTCTGGGCTGACCCTCCCTCCCCCCAGGGCAGAGCAGGCAGGATCAGGGGCAGAGCAGGGAAGCAGAGCCCAGCCTCTGGGCCAGTGTGCCCCACCCCTGGGGCAGAGCAGCTGGCTCAGAGGAGGGGCAGGTATGTGGGGCCCGGCCTCTCTGGGCCAGCCCGCAGGCCCCCCACACAGCAAAGGGGAGGACTGAGGGCCACCACAGGCTGATTGGCCTTGGGCCCCGCCCCCACTTAGGAACAGCCCTGCTTGGGGGGCCCTCCCAGTGAAGGAGTGCAGTCAGGTTCTCAGGTGCTGAGGGAAGCCAAGCAGAACAACATTAACCATTAATCTCCTGTCCTGCAGCTCTCTGCAGGGGTCGTAAGAGCCCTGGTGAGTGGTGCTGGGGTGTCTGCTAGGCTACCTCTTTCTAGGCTTTCTAGAGGTGAGACATTAGGATTTGTCTGCAGTTTTAACAGTGGCTGCTATTTGCAGGCCACAGCCGAATACACCTGTCTCTGCTAGAGCTGTAGATTACCCCACCCCTGGAGTCTCCTCTGCCCTCTGACCCAAAGCACTGACACGTGCTCTGCAAGGTCCCTGTCCTGTCCTGCTGGTGGAGGGAGGCTGGAACAGCAGCAGATGTGAATAGAGGGCTGGGCTGTGTGGGGCTGGAGGCAGAAGTCCCCTTTGGGTGGCGGGGCTGTGCCAGAACCGTACTGATCCACCACTTCCCCTGTGGCTTAGGTTGCTAACAAGGCAGAGGAGAACTTGTTACTGGTGATGGAGACGGACATGAGTGATCGCAGGGCTGCTGTCATCTTTGCAGACACATTGACACTCCTCTTTGAAGGTAATCCTTCCCTGTGGTATGCTGGAAATATTTCCTTAGCCTGGGCAACATCAAAGTTTCCCTTCTAGCTCCAGGAGGGCAGAATCCCTGCCCAAATCCCAGCCCACAAGGCCAAGCAGCTGCTGTCCCTCCCCAGGCTGATGCCCTGGGATTGGGGCAAGGCAGCTCTTGCCCTCCTTGAGAGTGGAGGGAGATGCTATGGAAGTGCCATCAAGTAAGTGAACAGGGATCACACAGTGCTCTGCTGTCATTCCAAGCTGTGCTATGCCAAGCCATTCTCCTTTGCTGACACTCTTTGCTGCTGCTGACAGCCCAGAATGTATCTTCTAGGCCCCCTGGCCATGGATGAGGCGCAGGAGAACATGCGGCAGACTATCGGTGTGTCTGTCTGGAGAAGAGGAGCAGAGTTTGCCTTGAGATGTTTCTTTTGGCATTATAGGGGATTGGACTCGGTCTTTGACATTTGGGTTCTTCTTTGGTGCCGTACGTGGGAAGAGGTTTCTTCTAGGTGGGTTTAGCCAGTGATTAGATACCTGCGGGTTTCTTCTCTGCACAGATGGCCCACCTGAATCCAGTGCTGGCTGGATTGGATAGCAGCTAGCGTGATGGGCCCTGCTGCTAGGACTGGAGGAAGCAGCTGGGAGCTCAGGGAAGCATGGTTGACCGTGTGGCCTTTTGGGCTCTGGAGAGGGGTGGCTTGCAACCCATGAAGAGCTGCCTTTAGGGGTCTGCAAGGAATCTGCTGCAGCCCTGGTATAAACTAATCTGTGCTGTGAGCTGCAATGCGATTCCCTGCTAGTGCACATTACTGCAATCACTCGGTGAGAGCTACCACGAGTAGAAATGGCAGCGTGGCTGTCGTGGCACTGACGGACCCGCTGGCTTTTGGTGGGTTAGTACATGCACTCCACAGCTACTGCCACACTGCTATTTATACTGGCACCACCTCTCACTGAGCGACCGTGATGTGTGTATGTCAGCAGGGGAATCGCACCCCTAGCTCGTAGGGTAGACCCAGATTAAAAGAGAGAGAAGGTGGAGGGTGGACCATTGGGGCTGGGGGAAGGGCACCCAGGAGGTAGGGGTGGATGCTCTGAAGATCCCCTCACCCTGGGTTTCTGAGCTGCACATGGGGAGGTGCTGTCTGCCCCTTCCTACGCCCAGATCAGTATTCCACAGCCCAGGTCTACCTACCACTGATAACACCAAAAAAAATTGCCACTGCTGTCTTCTTGCAGGTATCGCTCGCATTGTGGAGACCCACCAGCCCATCGTGGAGACCTACTATGGGCCAGGGAAGCTGTACACCCTGATCAAGCACTTGCAGGTGGAGTGCGACCAGCAGGTGGAGAAGGTGGTGGACAAGTTCATCCAACAGCGGGACTATCACAGGCAGGTAAGAGTGATGTGCAGTGCGAACTGACTGAGTGCCAGCCTAGTGCCAGCTCTGAGCATCACCCCCAGCATCCCATAATCCTTTGCAAATGGAGCATGCTCCGTGGGACTCATTGCCCGGCTCTGTGCTGCCATGCGGGAAGCTTGGGCTTGGCATCTCACTTTCCAGGCCAGCAGGTCTGAGGCAGCGCACTCAGCCTTGTGCTTGGGGGGAAGGGACCTGGCTTTACTCCGTTACTGCCCTGGTGGCTGGCGGGCCAGGGAAGTGGGCTTTGCCCTGAAGGACAGTAGCCATGGGACGTGAATGGGGGAAGTGACAGTGCTGCCTTTAGAGGCCATCTGCAGTAGCTCTTCCTGTCCTAAGTCCTCACTGAGCTCCTCAGTTGCTGAGGAAGGAGGAGAGCAGGTAGCTTGGTTTTCCTGAGCAGGTCTTTCTGCAGAGGACTCCCTTGGATCTCCCTGTGCGAGCTGCTCGTAGGCAGTATGGGGGACCTCACTCGGGGTTAAAGAGATGGAGCTGTAGAGATGGTGATGGCTCTCCTGTTCTTGCAATTACAGTTCCAGCACGTTCAGAACAGCATGGTGAGAAGTTCAGCTGCAGACAAGATTGAACCAAGGTACAGAAAATAATCAATTAGCTGCTCTCTTCTACATTGCTGATGTGGCTTTAATGCCATCTAGCATGTAGCTAGCATTTTCCATCTTTTAAATATCTTCCAATCACTAATGCATAAAATTGCCATTGGTGTCTGTCTTTATTGTGCCTTTAGCGGCTATAACGATGGTCTCAGTGCTTCTCTGTTGTCCTTTTATTACCTGAAATATCAGGCCTTGATTTCCCTTGAGGCCTTGGAATATGACTGCACAAGAGGCTGCAGCTCTGCCAGCTCTCAGCAAATGAGAGATGGTGACTCTTCATGTATTATCCCCATTTTACAGCTGGGGAAACCGAACCCCAGTGGGGAGCCATGACTTCTGGTAGAGCAGATGGGTCAGTTGATAATTGCGCTGATCTGTTCATTCGCTTTGAAGTATCTGACATTGGCCACTGCTGGAAGATAGGATACTGGGCTAGATGAACCATTTTTCTGACCCAATATGGCCTCGGGGCGTTAGCTTTCCCAGCTGTAAAATGGGACGATAATATTACCCTGCCTGTCATGTTGGTGGTGAGGCTTTGTAGAAGGCACTGTCTATATTTATGGTGGCGTGTAGAGCACAAACACTGCACGTCCCCCCAGAACAGGTAAAAATAGGAGTGTAGATAATGAGGCACAGCTTAGGTGAGTGAAGGCATGTCAGACCCTCAGGGTATGTACCGTAGACAGCTCTCCAAATGCCCAAGTGATGCCTCCCGTTTACATGGCTGTTTTTAGCAACGTAATATCGCCGAGCCAGAGCCTTTCCTTTCTGCATCAAAAGGCTCTGGCAATGGGGAAAACTTTGGCAGCTCACTGTCATGTGTAGCTCCATGCTGCGGCATGGATGCAGCCTGCTTTTTGCGGCAGAGTGTAGCTATACGTACTGCCAGTGGAGACGAGACTTAGTGTTTTTGCAGCACTGATGAAAGCCGCTAGGCGTATCAGTTTCCTTTTAAATTACCGAGCTACCTTTGCACATTCAATGTGGTGCTCTTCGCATGCAGGTGCCATTGTGCCCAGCCTTACCTGCTGAATCAAGACAAACCCTTGTTGTTTGTAGGTGCAGATGAGCGTATGCCAAGGGTTGGTAATGAATGTATGCAGGATCATATGTGAAGGGAATAGTGGTCAGGAGATTCCAACCCTGGCTGTTCAGAGGTCATACTTATCGCTAGCTGGATCTAGTACGCCTTCTGTGTCAGTCTATCGGTGTTAGTCACAACCACCACCAAAAAACCCCTTATTCTTTAATTATTTGTGCAGAGCTTTTTGATAAATCTGTCACCTTTTTTCTGCATCATATCTCAGGGTAGTTATTTTCGATTGTAAACTGCTTGGAGCAATGACTGACTGTCTTTTGGTCCTGAATTTAATACCTATCATGATCCCTCAGAGGGCTGATATCCCTTTTGCTTCAGGTCACAATGAAGTCTCTAAGTGCATGGGGCTAGCAGGAAATTTCCTCTTTGGCCAGATTATTCAGTAACTGTCCACTGTAGGTGCCTTGCATTTTTCTTTGAAATACCTGGGGTAGCCGCTCTTAGGTGGTGCTCTGGGCTGGCTGGACACTTGGCGTACTCCTGTCTGGCAGGTCCTGCATTTTATTACCTATAATAAAGTAAACGTATTTATTTAATGTAGCCGACCAATCTTGGGAGTTTTTAAGACCAGAAGCAAGTCTTGGCAGGCCCCAGCTCTGCGATGCATTTGAGAGTAAAAGGAATGACTGGCTGTTCTGAGCCTCCTGCAGATGGCCATCTTGCAGAGTTTTAGCTCTCCCGGCTCCCTTGGAAACCAGCATTTGTGCTCGCATAGCATGTGCTGCCTTGTCATGCTGTTTGGTTTAGGAAAGTCAGTATCCTTCCTTTCGTGTGCTTGCTGCATTATTTCTCACCATGCCCCTTGCAGGGAGCTTGACCCCATTTTAACCGAGGTCACCTTGATGAACGCCCGCAGCGAGCTGTACCTAAGATTTATCAAGAGACGAATCATCTCGGACTTCGAGGTGGGGGATTCCATGGCCTCGGAGGAGATAAAGCAAGGTAAACCTTGAATGCCGGTGCCTCTCAGGCTCCTTCTTTACAGATTCTCAGCAGGTAGCTGGCTGGGTCAGAGCAGGTGCAGCTGTTTGTTTAAGGGAGCTTCTGAGACAGTGCTGTAGAGGACTGGACCATGCGGCATGGAGAACCCTGACGCGTTTTCTGGACAGTATCCAGCCACCTGCATAATCTGGCCTCTCAGTAGCGCATCTCTTGGAGCATGCCCTTCTTCACTGCTGGGAGACCGGAGCAAAGCCCAGTTCGACTCTTCCAGGAGTTGATTTAGAAACTGTTACATGGTCTCATTTCCCGCAGCTGGAGAGGTGGCACGTCAGACTTCACAACTGCAAAGGATGGGCTCTCGCTCCCTCATCCACCAACAGCAGAGCCACTGTTGAAATCTGGGAGTGACATCACAGCATGGGCCTTCGTGTGGGGCTTGTCTCTATCTCTGTCCCTGGCTGGCAGGTGTCTGGTATACTTGGCCTTCCCTATCTTCATTCTCTAAAGCAGGAGTTCCAAAATATTTTTTGTAGCATGGGCTGCATCTGAAAAGGTGGAGAGCGTCTCATGGACTCCACCATTTTCTTTCCTGGCTGCGTCTCCTTTTCTCGTTTCTGTCGTGTAGTAGATGGAAATGGAGGTGAGCCAGCAGCATGTGACTAGTTTACTCTCTGCAGACCCCAGTTTGGGGGCCATGGCTCTAAAGCAAACAGCTCCCTCTTTGGTGTAGAATCCTTAAGGTAAAGAAACATCTCTCTGAGCAGAGCGTCCTCCTGATGCACGTAGGCTGGAGAGGTGGGGAAGGGAGCAGTAGCCTGGGAAAGAATGGAGATTTAAGTGAGGTGCTCGTCTGGTGTCTTAATCAAGGTGGTGGCTAGTTTTGGTTCCCTCATGTACTGCTCAGTATCACCGCCGGAGTCCTGCCAATCCCTTAATTCACACCTTGCACTTTCGAGGACCCACAGCTGTTGTCTTCCCAGCTGAGGTTGGGATGGGCCCCCCCACTTTTAGAGCTCATCTCTCCCTCAGGAAGAGCAGCCAACAGATGAGTTCCCCAGTGCCCTCTGCCCAGGGCCGGATTAACACCCTGGGCTGCCCCCCCTCGGGCCCCCCCCCCCCCCGCCCGGGGCCCCCCCCCCCCCCCCCCCCACTCCCCAGCATGGCGGCCATTTGGGGGACTCTCACTGGGGGGACTGGTCTGGGGCGAGCGGGAGTGCAGACCTGGCCAGTGGCTCCAGAGCCTTGCCCCACTCAGCACCAGCGGGGCTTGGGAAAGTGAGCGCTCCTGCCCTGCCGGCGCTGAGCAGGGTAGGGGGAGCCAGATTATCGCAGAGGATTTAGGGGCTGGAGCCTGGGGCCCCCTTTCACCCAGGGCTTAGGGCTTCAGCTCCTTTAGCCCCTGCAATAATCTGGCCCATCCTTTGCCCCGTCACTGAATATGCTGCTTCTGCAGCTCACCCAAGTTCTCTCAGCTCAGGTAGTGCGACTGCAGTTGGCACTCCAAAGGGCGCTGCTGGGGTCGAGGGCATCCAGAATCAGCTTGGCAGAGCAGTCAGCTGGTCTTTGCTGTACACTTCAGACGCATGATTCCCTCAAGGCAGCAGGGTTTGGCCAGCGTGTGCCCATCGGGTGCCAATTAGGCAGGTGACTGCTGCTCCTCCAAGGTGCAGATGTGGCCGGAGGGAGGTGCTTTTGGACCCTCAGTCACGGGTGCTGATTCTGGCTTGCACTCTGCAGCACATCGAAAGTCTTTGGACAAGCTCCTCAACAACTGCCTCTTGAGTCGCACCATGCAGGAGCTGATTGGCTATTACATCACCATGGAGGAGTACTTCATGTGGGAGACTGTCAACAAGGTAGGGCCTGCGGCACTGCCCTGGTAGGCTGGGATCGGGGACTGAGACCTCGAAATCCACAGTGGATTGAGGAGATGTTTAGTCTGCAGAAGAGAAGACTGAGGGGAGATTTGATAGCAACCTTCAGCTACTTGAAGGGGTGCTCCAAAGAGGAGGGAGCTAGGCTGTTCTCGGGGGTAACAGAGGACAGAACAAGGAGCAATGGTTTCAAGTTACAGCTGGGGAGGTTGAGGTTGGATATTGGGAAAAACTCTCTCACTAGGAGGGTGGTGAAGCATTGGAATGGGTTACCTAGGGAGGTGGTGGAATCTCCGTCTTTGGAGATATTTAAGGTCCGGTTAGGCAAAACCCTGGTTGGGATGATTTAGTGGGAGTAGTCCTGCTTTTAGCAGGGGTTGGACTAGATGACCTCATGAGGTCCCTTCCAGCCCTAAGATTCTGTGATTCTGTGTTCATGCTGCTGCACAATCCTGCTGTGTGAACATCCGTGGGGCACACCCTGTCCCATGTCATGTCTAGAGATTCCATTTCTTCCATCTCTCAGGGGAAACAAGTTCACATGAATAATGTGCAGAATTTGTGTAAAAACTCCTGAGCCTCACACTCTAGTGTCCCCCATATTAATGTGGAGTAAGGACTATCTGATTAGCCAAGTCTGCAGCTGGACACCCTGAGAAACAGGCTGCTCCTATTTGGTAAACTTCACGGGGTTGCACCTGGCCAGAACCCTTTAAGGAAAGCCCAAAGGCTGCTGGAGGTGCTACTGTGGGCACTCTTTTCTCAGTCATTAGTGGTCCCAAGGTTGGCTCAGGCATTGCTGGGCTGCAGAGCCGTGGTCATGACCGCTTGGGGCCGTTAACAACCGCTGGAACCTCTCGCTAGAGTAGAAGCATTAAACTCGTTGGCCTGGCCAAGTTGTAAGTGGGGGAACAGTCTCCTCCTGCCGTGTCCGTATCCTTGGCTTCCCGTCCTAAATGCTTGCTGGGCATGGTTGAGCAACTCCAGGGAGCGCAGAGGCAGATGGATTTCAGGCGTGGATGAAATGACTCCTCTCTGTAGTTCTTGTGAGGCGTGCTGGAGTCTTGTATGGAAAGCCATTCTAGCTGTTCCTGCCGTGTCAAAGGACCCTTAGCCAGGAACGGTTGCTAACTTGACATAAAAATGAGTTTCACACACCCCTAGCTCCTTTCATGTGCCACGCAGTGCAAGAGACTCTTGTGTCCCCTGGTGATGAGCATATACCCGAGATCTTGGCTCCTGGTGGGGATGATGTAAGCCGGTGTGCGTTTGATCCCTACAGACAGATTGTCGTTAATAGGCTCCTTGGCTCCTCTGCAAAGGAGCGTGGCTCTCTGAGTGGGCGGCATTGGGTCATCGTCCCCATTCCACCATTTGGTACTGAGAGCTAACAAATGGGGCTGAGCCCGCGGGTGTGCGGTGCTGTTGGGGCTCGGAGATGAACTATAACGGAGTTAGGGTAGTGCTGCTCTGAGTGGGGGCGAAGTGGGCTAGTTGCCACGGGGAGGTGGGGGAGCCGGGCGCGGGGCTAGATGTTTCTTTGATCTGTGTAGACAAAGGTGAACCCGAGCCGCTCAGTGATCCCATCTCAGTTGCTTCTGGACCCTTAACCACTGCACTCACTGCTGTGAGGTTTTTTCCCTTCAGGCCGTTGCTATGGACACGTGTGAGAAGGGTCAGCTGATCTCCAGCATGGTGGATGATGTTTTCTACATCGTGAAGAAGTGCATCGGGCGCGCCCTTTCCAGTTCCAGCATAGACTGTCTCTGTGCCATGATCAATCATTCTACCACTCTGCTGGAGTCTGATTTCAGGTAACGGGGCAGGCTGCCCGCAGGCACCCGGGGCTGAGTGCTGCCAGTCCCCCAGAGGGCACGTGAAGGGTAGCGGGGACGAAAGAGACTATACAAGACTTATTAGAAATGACTAACAAGTTTCCCCCTTTATTCGGCTGGTTTTGTTGTGTACTTGGAAAACATGGTGTGGAGCCTTTGGGTTCCCAGGCTTTTAATCCCAAGGAAGTCTCTTCTCTGGGATATGCCATATGAAAACAGGTCCTTCGATTAGGCCAGGACCTAGTGGGCAAAGGGGGTACAACGGCCGCAAGACGAAAAGCCATCAAAGGGCTGGGAAGAAATCTGGGGTGTTCTTGCATCATTTACCAGCACGATTGTACAGTCTGTGATGGATCACCTGCAGGCATTGACCACAGAGCTCCACGCTTCCTGGGACCACTTTAATGACTTAAATGGCTGCCTGATGCTTTTGAACAGGGGAATGTGGGTAGAGAAAGAGACCCATGCCTGTTTTGCTTTCTGAGTAGCCAGAGCAAAGACAGAAGTGACTGATCTCAGGGAGCTACTCCAACCAGCCCATTTGGGGAGAGCTCGGGAAGAGGGATGCTGGGCAGTGGACTTTGCCAAATTGCTCTGCCCCACACAGGGTTCTGTGTGCTACACATAGATCCTGCCTCCTGACTTGAGCAGAAGAGAACTGTTGACCAATATATACCAGGATAATTATTATATATCTGTGTCTATTGTCTTACTGATATATATCATTCACACCAGATGTAGTAATAAGCATTAAGCATACAATATCAATATAACATTATGCTGTATATCTATTTCTTCCAGATATATGGGTGTCTTTCCATAATCCTATTCACTTCTGCTATGTATCCCATAACACTTTGCAAAGCTGAACTCTGCTTTGCATTTAGAAAATAAGAAACTTGTCAAAGGCAAAATATATTAATGTTCTGCCCCAGTACAAGCTAGGGAGGTTCCTTCTTGGACCGGTACCTGGAATGTGAGCATCCACAACACAGCTAAGGAAGGAACCGAAGAGCGAGTTAAAGGATTGGTGGGTTGGATTTAGAAAGAGTTTTGTAATTTGTAAAACCATCCTGTAACTTCTCCTAGGTGAACTGTGTAACTTTGGAAGTAAGTCTTTGTAAGGTGAATTCAACAATCCTGCACAAGTTGGCTTCCCAGAAATTGGTATGATATTGAACCTTTTTTCCAGTATTGAGATATTATGGACTCCTAGCTGGTAACCCAACCTGCTGCTGGTCTGTTTGAGTACATTTATACTGCACTGAAGTGTGCTCAGGGAACTAGCTATGCAATTCACCATCTGTACCAGGCCATGTTAATTCTTAAACGCTGCTCCCAGAGTGAGTTGTGGGAAGAGGGCAGTGTGACTGGGCCTGGGCCCAATGGCTCACTGTCCACCTGCTTGGCTTGCTCTGCTCGGTACTAAAGCACCATGTGCTCTGCCCATCCCCAGGGAGGTTCTGTGCACCAAGCTGAAGCTGGGCTTTCCAGCCACCACGTTCCAAGACATCCAGCGAGGGGTGACCAGCGCAGTGAACATCATGCACAGCAGCCTGCAACAGGGCAAGTTGGACACCAAAGGCATCGAAAGCACTGACGAGGCCAAGCAGTCCTTTCTGGTGGGTTTTGAGTAGGCTTGTACGCTTGGGAGGGCAAGGACGGAAGGCCTGAGAATGTGAGAAAAGGGATGTGCTTGAATACGTAGCTCCCCAGGAATCAGCAAGTGTTCAGTCATCCCCCAAGCTAGCATGACTATGTGTTCCCCTTGACTAGGAAAGTGGGTCTGCTCTGCGCTGAGATTGGCTTGAATTCTGTTCTTTACGTTGCCCTGCAGAGTGGCATCAGAAGGGTGCCACTCCTCCCTGTGGGAGGGACTCTTGCACAGAAGGATTGCATGGGACAAATGAGGCCAGAGCTCTGCAGATATGATGAAAGGGTTTTCATCACAGGTGGCCACTAGAGCCATTCAGTTGTGTTCTCCTCGCAGGAACGCCACAGCCTGCCATGGTTCAGGGCTCAGAGACTGGAAGTAAACTTAACAGAGCAAGAAATGAGAGCCCTTGGTAGTGCTCCACAGCTCTCTGCTGCTCCCCTCTCTCTGGAGGAGCACGGCACAGGTCTTAGGACATCCCCTCCACCCACACTTGCCCATGGGAGACTGCAAAGGTAGGAGGACTGATTTCCTCCTCCAGCACTGAAAGGGTGTCCCATTGATGGCCAGCACTGCTGTGAACCGATGCTGAGTAGACCTCCAAGGATGTCCCTTGACTGGCAGTAGTGGGGGTGGCTGGCTTGCACCTATGCGCCCCGTCTGCCCACTGTGAATGAGTAGGTGGTTCCCATTAGCGACTTTCACTCCTGCAGGTGATTCCCGTTAGCGACTTTCACTCCTGCAGGTGGTTCCCATTAGGAACTTTCACTGTGCTAGGAAGAGAGAAATCAAAGGCATGAGTGAAGGAAGGGTGCAGGACTAAGCACCCTGTATATTAAGCTCTTGGTGACAGGTCTCTGTGTATTTCCTGAAGCAAAGCACTTAAAATGTCAACCCTCCTGCTGGAGTTCCTCATTGACCTGTCATCCCATCTCATTTTCCTGTCTTCAGGAAATCTTTACAACGTTTACTTCAACATCAACAGGTGATGAGCAAAATGTCACCTCTGCTGATGCGCTAATGGGGTTTGTCACAGAGCAGGAGAATTTCTGCTCTCTCCTGTCTGGCTGTCAGTGACTTGCTTTTCACCACCACTTCCTTGGACTTTTACTTGTCATCAGATATATTCTGCATGTAAGCAGCTGGCTCTGGACACTTGCAACCCAAAACATTCTCTGTGATGCTGCTGCAGAAACAATCCGAAACACAAAGGTTGGACCTTCTGCAGCAGTGAGGCAGAGGGCTGTCACTCAAGCATTTTTATCTAAAACAATAATAGGGGAAGGGTAGATAGGACATTACTGGAAATGCACCATGTCTTCTACAGTTACATATGTGTAGATGACTTCCTGTGCAATTTCATCATGCTCCTTCCTTTTTGTTCTAGGTGACCTTAAACAATGTGGAGGTCTGCAGTGAAAATATCATGACGCTGAAGAAGACTTTGGAGGTAATGTCTGGAGTCTTCATTGTCTTCCTGTAATTAGTCTTACAATCAACTCCCACACAGCTGAGTAAATTCTAGCATGGAATGGACATGAGTAACACATCTTGAAGAACAATGTGACATGGCCATGAAAAAAGCTAATGTGGTCCTTGGATACATCAGACACAGGGTATTTCCAGTAGAAACAGGGAGGTGTTAGTACTGTTATACAAGGCATTGGTGAGACCTCACCTGTAATACTGTATGCCGTCCTGGTCCTCCAGGTTTAAGAAAGATGAATTCAGACTGGAGCAAGTGCAGAGTAGGACTACTAGGATGATCCGAGGAATGGAAAACCTGCCTTTGGAGAGGAGACTCAAAGAGGTTGGCTTATTTAGCCTAGCCCTAACCAAAAGAAGGTTATAGGGAGATATGATTGCTCTGTATAAATATGTTAGAGGGATAAATACTAGGGAGGGAGAGGAATTACTTAAGTTCAGCGCCAATGTGGACACAAGAACAAATGGATATAAACAGGCCATCAGGAAGTTTAGACTTGAAATTAGACACAGGGTTCTCCATCAGAGGAGTGAAGTTCTGGAATAGCCTTCCAAAGGGAGCTGTGGGAGGAGGGCAAAAAACCTAGCTGGTTTCAGAACTGAAGTTGATAAATTCATGGAGGGGATGGTATGATGGGACAGCCTAGTTTGGCAGTTGACTGACCTTTGGTTCCCGGTGGTAGATGTGCTGATGGGGTGATTGATGAGGTGGCTTCTAAATTATTACGGAGAATTCTTTCTTGCGTGTCTGGCTGATGAGTCTTGTCCACATGCTCAGGGTATAACCGATCGCCATATTTGGGGTCGGGAAGGAATTTTCCCCCAGGGTAGATTGGCAAAGGCGGGGGGGGGGGGGTTGCCTTCCTCTAGCATGGGGCATGACTCAATTGCTGGTGGCGTCTCTGTAACTTAGTCTTTTAAATCATGATCAGAGGACTTGAATAACTCAGTCATAGGTGAGGTGTTTATTGCAGGAGTGAGTGGGAGGTTCTGTGGCCTGCATTGTGCAGGAGGTCAGACTAGATGACCACTTGGGCCCTCCTGACCTTACAGTCTATGAGTCTAACAACAGTTGTGAAAGGTCAGTAACAGGTTTTCTGAAAACACGGTTAAATGGACTGAAATCTCTCCTCTGTCCAGGCCAAGGGGTAGCTTGTTAGTGTTCTGTTAGAGCCTGTGGGAAACCCTAAAAGAACCCTCAAAGCCAAAGAGGCTTGGAAGGGGGGAGGTTCTGTTCCCGTCTTTACCACTGACTTGCCAGAACAGTGACTTTGCCCTGACCCCAGGTTTCCTCATCTGTACCATAGAGATAATTTCTCTTTGTCTTGGTTACACCTGCATTTCTCTATTGCTGTGGTCCCTGCTCCATCCTAGTCGGTTTCCACGACAGCGGCATCTTTCTCATTTTCCACAAGTGGTGTCTAGTCACGGGCTTGCCTTGAAATCTGGCTTTTGATACCCATGCAACATGTCCAAACTGAATCAGCCTCCTTCCTTGAATCCCTCATTGCCTCTTCAGACTATTGGCTGGTCCTTTGTAACACATCAGCGTTGAGTACGCTATCCCACCAGTGGACAAAGAGTTCTCTGCAGGGAAGGGACAGGTTGTGAGGGTGGTGATTTCTTTGTATTACCATAGCAGGACCCCATTGTGCTAGGTGCTGTACAAACACACTAAAAGTCAGTCCCTGCCCCAAAAGCTGACAGCCCTATGTGTCAACACAGAGCACCAAGTATCCCGTATTACATTGTTTGTCTATGGATGCATCTTTCCCACAGAATGACTGTGCCAAGCTGCTTAGCCAAGGCTTCGGGGGTGAACAAGCGGAGGCCAAGATCGAAAGCTGCCTCGCCGACATGGCTGCGGTGTCTAACAAGTTCAGAGATCTGCTGCAGGTGAGTTCCTCACTGTGCCATGTGTGCTGCGCTGAGGCAGCTGGGCACTGCCCGTCAGAGGGCTCTGAGACACACCCACAAGTGGGAGATGAACTTCCATCAGCCTGGGCTAGCTCTGGCCCCAGGTCCAGCCCGTATGTGTAAGACGTTGCAGAGAGACCAGCCGTCTTGGAGAGGAAGTAAGCATTTACCATGTGCTGACTCTCAGTGACGCCTCCTGGCTGGGGAGAATCAGCACTAAAGGAGAGCCACAGAGCCGAAGGGATGTGCTTCCCCTTTCTGCTGAGCAGAGAGTCTCGCCACTTCAAGGGACAGTATTTTTTAAATTTAAATCATGACTTCCCAGATCTTCCCTTCTCCCTCTTGGTGGGGAACTGTGGCAAGACATACTGGGGAATGGGGCATGATGGTTGCAATCTGAGGAGCACGTGCCATCCCACAGTTGGAATCCAAGAATCGTTTCCCCAGTTGAAAGATCCAAATTCCCCTTCTTAGTTGGTAGCTGCTGCTAATGCCACCATCTCATGCAGCGACATCCCGATCAAGTCCTCCAGAGAGCTTTCCAAAGAGAGGGAGAGGAAGACCTGACGTTTGGTATACTGAAACCAAGCAGCAGAGAACTTGGTTTGAGCAAACCCTGAGGCCGCCTTCCACTTTGAGAAGAGTGGGAAAAGCAGTACTTGAATCAGGCCTCTTCTGCAGGCAGGCTCTTGTGAAGACCCAGGGCAGATGTTGAACCAAAGCAGCCCATATTTAAGCAGAAAAGTTGTCTTTCATGAGCTGCTAACCCAGAGTTATCCCAACTGGATGAGTCCTTTGGCAGTGAGTTCCCACACTGCCTGGGTCACAGCAGCTGCCAGCAGTAGTCTGTGAAGAGCCAGATTTAATTAAAACTTTCCGTCAATGCCTGGTGAGAAATCTTGTTGCTGTCCTGCTGAGCCAGCGAATCTGTGGCACTGGAGACCCTTCACGAGCAAGCTAGTCTTCCAGCTGTCTAGGATTTACCTAGACCCCCAACGTCCACCTCACCAGCTGCTGCTCGTGGGGAGGGGTGTGTGTGACATGGCCCTGCTGCTCGTGGGGAGGGGTGTGTGCGACGTGGCCCTGCTGCTCGTGGGGAGGGGTGTGTGTGACGTGGCCCTGCTGCTCGTGGGGTGGGGTGTATTTGACGTGGCCCTGCTGCTCGTGGGGAGGGGTGTGTGCGACATGGCTCTGCTGCTCATGGAAAAAGAGTCACTCTTACAACTTATAGCTCTTCTCTAAGCTTTTTCAATAAAACAAAGCAACGGGGGGGGGGGACCTTTGGAACCTGACCGTGGCTTCCTTGCCATATCTGGCCTCGAACCCAAGCCAGCCGTTGAGTCGTTCATTCTCTTTGTTGGGGAGCAATGTATATCATCCTCTCCGGCTGGGAGCTGCCTGCTATAATAGGAACAGAACCGATGCTCCTCTGAGAGTCAGCAAGCAGAGTTAGCTTCAAAATTAGTGGCTTTCCCCTCCTTCAGGGCTAGCAGCACAGCCTGGCTCCTGAGCATGGCACTTGGGCTCCATTCCCAGCTCTGCCCCACACTTGCTGTCTGACCCTGGGCAAGTCTCTTGCCCTCTCTGGGCTCTGCTTCCCCCTCTGGAGGCTTTACTCCCCCATCTGACAGTGGAGAGATCGGGCAGGGTGGGAACAGCAGTCTGAAAGGCACATGTTCGTTGGAATCAAGGTGTGCTCAGCCATTTGCCATGTCCTCTTCTCCTCCCCAGGAAGGACTCAGTGAGCTGAACAGCACAGCTGTGAAACCACAGGTGAAACCTTGGATCAACCTCTTCCTTTCGGTCTCCCATAACATTGAGGAGGTAAGCCTCACCTCTCTGCTACTCCCGAAGCATCCAGCTCCGGAGGGCTCTGCACCTCTTGTGGTCAGGAGGGGGGTCAGAGGAACAGGCAGGCTCATTTCCCAGAGATCTTCCCTGCTTTTACCTTATCATGGACAGGCTGTGAACTCCTTGGCCCTCCAAGGACGGTATTGGATTAGACCACTGATCCAAGTAGTCCTGTATCCTGCCTTGTATTTGATGCTTCAGAGTAAGGTGGAAAACCCCTCGCTGGTAATGCCTCTGATCAAGATGTGCATTGCTGTACCAGCGAAGGGGGGCCCCAGGCAGTTTACCCCCTGAAGCATGGCCTTGGGTCATCCTGAGCTGGCCCAGCTACCTGTGTTAGTTGGCATGCTATCTATCTGACTGCAAGTGCTGGGCCCAGGTCAAACATGGCCTTGCCCTTTCTCCTGGCCTCTCCCAAGCAAGAACACAGAAGAGCATGAAAAGACTCTTCCTCTAGTGCAAGTAACTCGGGGGGGACTATGGAGGAAGTGAAACATTGCAGAGCAGTAAAGCTGGGAGGTCCCTTAGGACGGCTGGAGCTAGCCAGGTTGCACTCTCTGAGAGGACAGTTCTTCACAAGCCACGGGGGAAGCTTTTGGGGTGCTGCGGATGAGTGATCAGCCCTGCCTTCTGCTCCAATGCTAGGAAGAGTTCAATGATTATGAAGCCAATGATCCCTGGGTGCAGCAGTTCATTGTCAACCTGGAACAGCAAATGGCAGAGTTCAAGGTGAGTTCTCCCGAGTGTCAGCCACCGAAGTGCAGGACTTTGGGCCATTCATACACAGTGGCATCGCCTGACCCCGCTCTGGCGAGTGATGGGCAGAGCCCTCTTTTGCTTGCTCACGCTATTTAAAACAACCCAAAGTCGCCCCTTTCGCTCTGGTTCTCCCAAAAGGGAACGAGTGGTCCACGATCCTCACATCTGTGGGTCTTCTGAAATCCTGGTGCACTGGGCCTTACTGGGCTGAGCTGCTGTGGTTTTGTTCGGCTCCGCTCTTTGAGCTGTTCTCAATGTGGCTGTTCTCGTGAGCTATGCGGGAAAGCCAGGCCTCTGTTCAAGGTCTTCCACTGGCACTGGTTTCTGTTAACTACTGCCCTGTGGCTGGCCGGTCAGGGCAATGATGTGGTTTTCTGTTCCCAGGCTGGGCTCTCCCCTGTGATCTATGACAGCCTCAGCAGCCTGCTGACGAGTCTCATTGCCATTGAGCTGGAAAAGGTGGTCCTCAAATCTACCTTCAGCAGGGTAAGCAGACAGCTGTGTTTTCTCCTGGCCTTGAGCAGAAGCAGCCTGACTCATGGCAGACTAGAGAGATTCCTCTTCCAAATCTGCACGTGTCCTACTCGGCGGGGTGGGGAGCGTCAGCAAGAATCCTGCTACCATGCAATTCTAGCCTTTGAAGCTACAACTTCAGTTTTCCTTCTCACTCAATGGCCCGAGTGTTGTGACTATACTTAGCCAGCTCCGAAGAGCCCTGATTTGAGCCTGTCAGAGGAAGCCTTTGGCCGTGGGGCTTGGGAGACAACGCAGTGAAAGAGGCGCTGGTCCCTAAAGTGTATGGCTATAAGCCACTGCCTACTTTCCAGCCCCAGGAGCAGCGTGTTTCATGGAATTCCTCCCCCTGGAGGGACCCCGCCCATCATGGCAGCTAGGAAATGCAAAGTCATGTGGAACATGGGAGAGTAATGCTGTTTGCTTGGGTCCTCAGCTTGGTGGCCTGCAGTTCGATAAGGAGCTGAGGTCTCTGATAGCCTATCTCACCACCGTGACCACGTGGACCATCCGGGACAAGTTTGCTCGTCTTTCCCAGATGGCAACCATCCTCAATCTGGAACGGGTGAGCTTTCCTTTGGCTCTTGGTGAATGATCAACAACAGATGGCTTCAAGACTGTGCTTGATCAGTTTAGGGAGGGGGTGATTTGATGGAACAGCCTCATTTGGCAATCGACTGATCTTTGACTCCTGGCAGTCAATATGCCGATGGGCTGTGATGGGATGGGTTCTGAGTTACTACTGAGAATTCTTTCTTCATTGTCTGATTGGTGAGTTTTGCCCACAAGCTCAGGGTTTAGCTGATGGCTATATATGGGGTCAGGAAGGAATTTTCTCCCAGGGCACATTGGTAGAGGCCCTGGGGGGTTTTCGCCTTCTTCTGTAGCATAGGGCATGGCTCACTTGCTGGTGGATTCTCTGTACCTTGAAGTCTTTACACCATGATTTGAGGCCTTCAATAACTCAGTCCTAGGTCTATTTCAGGAGTGGGTGGGGGAGGTTCTGTGGCCTGCACTGTGCAGGAGGTCAGACTAGATGACTATATTGGTCTCTTCTGGCCTTAGTCTGTCCATGAGCAGTTCCTTCCTGAGCCAGCCTCCACAGAGGTCTGCTAGGCTCAGCCCTGTTTTGCAGCGCACGTTCTGGGAGCCCCCCACACCCACTGTTCCTACAGCACTCACTGCTGGGAGCAGAGAGGCAGGAATTTGGAGCTTCTGCCCACCCATCATTCCCCCCGTGTTCTGGCTGTGATTTTCCAGCTTGTTGGTGTTGGGGGGGAGAATGGCATAGTCATTGTGTTGTCATTTCCCACACATGCACCTTGACTCTTTCTTTCTGCAGGTGACGGAGATCCTGGATTATTGGGGCCCCAACTCAGGCCCCCTGACCTGGCGCCTCACGCCAGCAGAGGCCCGTCAAGTGCTGGCCCTCCGCATTGACTTCCGCAGTGAGGACATTAAGAGGCTGCGCTTGTAGCTGGCACCCTGGCTGTGGCCCAGGGCCATCCTCATTTCACTCTGAAGTGCATCCACTGGCAACCGAGGGGGTCCGGCCTTATGCTCCCCTACCCATTTGTATCCAGGGCTTGCTGCAGCAGGACTCTGCTCCACCCCATTGCCAGACACACTGGGCTTTCCTGGGTACGGGGAGAACTGAACTCTGGAAGCCCCAGCGCAGTTTGCCGTCCTTCAGGGTCAGAGCTACAGCAGCTGTGCAGTCTCTTACATTAAGAACAGTGGGATTCGCGGAGGCATTCTTCCTTCCAGTGCAGCAGGGAGAGTTCATCAGGCTGGGGCATAAAGTGGGCATTGTCTGAAAACCACGGGTGTTGCTGCCTCAAAAATAGGTTTGTCCAGGAGGGCCTGATCCATTGCCTGGGTTCCCGGCCGGGTCCCGGATTGGGGTCCTGCCACCACCAGCCTGCGGCCAGGCCCCAGCCCTGGTGGAGGACGCATTGTGCTGGCAGCGGCCGGGCCCCGAGTTCCCAGCCCCGGCAGGAGCCCAATTGGGCTGCCGGCGGCTGGGCCCCAGGTCCAGCCCCAGCCCCAGTGGGGGCCGGATCAGGCCAGCGGCGGTCAGGCCCCGGGTCCCCGCCAGACTCGGGGCATGCGCCCACGTGCCCAGCGCCAGGAATGCCACACTGGAGCCAAGAGTGATGTTGCTTCAGGAATCGGTTCTGGTCCGTACACGCTGAGCAGGCTGGCGGTGGAGAGATGGGGAGTGACGTCCTTCTGCTGATGTGTGTAACAGGCTGGCGGAGCACGCTGCCGCCAGGCACTGGGGCTGGAACCTGCTGGAGGCTCATTCCCGCCCTACTTTGTGGTGCCCGCCTGTCCTGTCCATCTGCCCGGAGGGCACGTCGGTGCCAGCTGCCATTGGCCCTGCTCTGTTCCAAGGCATGCCAGGTGTGCACTGTTTACCCTGGCCACTTCTCAGCCATGGTGTGTGACACTCAGCCTCGCTCTGCTGTGCTGCATTACTCTGCCCCACAATCTGGGGCTCTCTCAAAAGCCTTGGCTGCCATCTGTGTGGGCTGAGGCTGATGGGCACGGCCCGTTCTCCTGCTGGGATGAAGCATGTCATGGGGTCCTTTCATGTACAGGAACAGTGGACTCCCACACAGGAAACTCAGCCCTTAGTCAAAGAAATGGAGGGGAGAGCAATGGCCCACCACAAAAATAAAAGCTTTCTGAAGTGTTTAGGGACTTGCTTTCTCCTGGAAGCCAGCTCATCCCTCCCAGACCGCGCTGCCAGCTGGGGTGAATGTCTGGTGGGTAGCAGAGGAATCCCCACAGGCACAGCCAGGGCAGAGAGGGGGGCTGCCGGGGCAAGGTTCAGTTCTATAAACAGTCAGCTAGAATGTGGAGCTAGGCTTGGTGCCTGGCTGCTGACCCTGCACGGCCATGAGCTATTGTCTCAGAGCCTGCTGTGCCACTCGCTGGTGTCATTCCCGAGTCGTTCTGCAGGCGCTGAGTCAGCCATCAGTCACAATTCGCATGGGGCCAGTTTCAATGCCAGCTGCAGAAAGTCCATGTAAAAATACAGGTACAGGACAGCATCTGCGGTGGCTGACTCCTCTGTACATGGGCATGGAAGGGTTAGATTTTTATTGGCAAATGTCACATTGATTTCACTGTACATACACACTGATGAAAAACAATTTCAGGTGATTGGTAGAGGTGCAATGTAAGGTTATTTACTTTATGGATTTTGACAGGATGTGGTTTAACAGTGATAAAGATTTAACTTTTTGGAATCTTTGTCTAGTGTCATAATTAGGCTGACCTCCTGTGACAGGCTGCTCCCCAAATCCAGTCTGGTGTGCTGCTATGAGCCCTCGAACCCCACTCCTGAACTCCAATTCACCACACCCTGCTGGGTGACCACTCCTGAGTCAGTCCACACCAGCCAGCAGGATGTAATTGGTCCCAGGCAGTGGGTGTAAATCCACTAGCCACACAGGTGTTAGTCCCCAAGTGAGCACACCCAGACCCTGCACTGGGAGCCACTGCCTTACAGGGATTGGGACTCACTCCCAATCACCTTAGTCTCAAATTCAGCCACTTACATTCCCCTGTTTTTATCCTATGTCATACACTCCCCTGCATTTAATTTCCTCCCATTCTGTAAGTTTCCCATCTTCAAAGCGTCTAACAAAGTGGGATTTTTCTCACACAAAAGCTCATGTGATTAACAGATTTATTTATCTTTAAAATTGCCACAGGACTGTTGTTTTTCTGGAATAGACTAACATGCCTACCCCTTTGGACCCACTTAAAAAGTGGATTATGCCCAGCCTTTCACATCCACACCCTCTAAAGATCTCACAGCTTTAGATAAAACATATACTAGTTTATTCATCAGAGTATGATTTCAAGTGAGAACATGGCCAATCAAGGCAGAACCATACTATAAATGAGTCAGGAGTGACCACTATCAAATAAAAGGTATAAACCGCATGCTACTCTAACGTCTCTACCTAAACTGACCTCATAGTCCAAGATTATGCACAAGGTGTTCGGCTGTTTGATGTTTTACAGCCATTCTCTGCCTATTACAAGGCAGATCATGCTTGAAGTTGGTTGCAAGATCAGGTCTTCCAGGCGAAAACCTGTAGCTTCTCTCTGTCAAACAGTCTGTGTCTTTGTTTTTACAAACTCCTGACAGTCCCTCCCCCTCGGTCTTGATGTGTGATTCTCTTTACCTCTACCTGAGCCAGGGAGAGCATTAGCATTCCCTTTGACATATAAGTCTCCAGCCACTGTGCTAGAGATAGTCCTGAGAGTCTGAACCCTGTAACATGCTTCACATCTGCACCCACATGTTGCTGTAGGAAACATGGCATCACAGCAATCCTGTAGAATATGTTGTTAGCATTCACAAAGGAAGCTGGTATAGCATATTTGGCATCAAACACACGATTACCTTGCAAAACTGAACAGAAAAGTTACGCAGATTATACCCTAGGCCATCCCACCTCCCGCAAAATTTTCCACAACTTTAAAAATTTAATTGATAAACAGAAAAATGCTTAAAAATATCTTAGTATCAGTCAAAATGATAACAGCGTTGCCACAGCCCTTTGGTGGGACCGCTCCAAAGCACAAAGTGATGTCAATCAAAGGCGGCCTTTCTTGTTTGCCTGCCCTGGCGCTGCAGAATTCACCAGTTCAGTGGACTGTAGTCCCAAAGGGCTCCCAGCTTTGTCAGCCCGCTGGCTGAAGTACATGCTCTACCATGAAAACCACACGTGCCGCTTCTGCTCTTGTAGAAGGCATGCTGAGTCAAAGGAATTGTCAAATCAGGACAGGTGTAAAGGCAACTTCTCTGAATGGCCAAACAAACCAGGAGTCCTGTTTTGAAGCATCTGACGAAGTGGGATTTTCTCCCACGAAAGCTCATGCGATAAATAAATGTGTTAAATATGCCACAGGACAACTTGTTTGTTTGGGTGGCCTAGACTAAGACGGCCACCCTTTTGGAACATCTATGAATGGGAAATTGGAAATTGTAGGGCAAGTTTTTCACGCTGGGGCAGAAGGTTGGTTGCTTTTTGCCTGTCTGAACATTCACGGGCAGTGCACAAAGAGCAGGGACTGGTTGAAGGCCTTCACATAGCCATTTGTGCCCTTTCACCGCCTGCGTCGCGTCTTGCTTTAGGGTCACTCCCCACGAGCTGCATGGAGAAGCCAGCTGTGTCCACTTCCACTGTGTGGATGCTGAAATTCCCCAGGCCCTGAAATAAAGTTACGATTTAGTAAAGCTTCAGCAGGGGCATGCGGGTAACTGGTAGCACCTGGCTGGCTGCTGCACATAAGGTGGTATTGGGGACAGCAGTGGGTGGGCAGGTACCTCTCACCCCTTGACAGTGGGGGCGAGTTCCAGGCTGCGAGGCTGTTTGTACATTGTTCATATTTGCTGCTGGCCTATTTGTCCCTTTCCCACCGCCTGTCCCGCTATGTGCCATGCACCCCTCCTGCAGAGCCTGGGACCCGATCACTCTGGAGACGGATGGGAGCGAAGATTCCTGGCTCACCTCTGTGTTGGCTAAAATTTGCTGGATAATTTCCTTCTGGTTGGGCTCTTTGGTTAAGATGTAGAGGAACCCGCCGCCCCCTGCTCCGGCCAAGCTCTGCCCATGGACGTACGGCTGTAGAGCATCCATCATGTGTCTGACAGCTAGAGGCTCACAGCCAGGGGCCATGCATTTCTTCTGGTGCCAGTAGCGGCTCAGGCACCCACCAAGGCGAGGAAGGTTACCTAGAGCAGAGAGAGAAGGCCATGGATTGGTCGAGATCAGGGATGTCCAACCTTTTTGGTTGGGGGGGGGGGACGACACTGCGGTTCTTTGCTCACTCAGGGGGCCACTGGGTGGGTTTTGGATAGATGGCGGATGGTGGGGAAAGGCCTGGGGGGCAGGGTGGGGGCATCTGTGTGGGGTGGTGGGCAGGGTGGGAGAGATGGGGGGGCCGAGAGTGTGGTGGGGTGGATGGTGGGGACTGTGGTGCGGTGGGGTGGTGGAGGGGGAGCTTGGCAGGGGTGGGGAGCGCAGACACGGGACCCTGCAGGTCTCCTTCCCCCTTACCTGGGGCTCCCTGACCCCCTTCCCCAGTCCTGCTGCACACCCTGGCCCCACCACCTCAGTGCCCCATCTGCCTCCCCCATATCCCAGCGCTGTCTCATTGCTTCCCCCCAACCTCACCCAGCCCCCAACTCCAGGCCTCCACTTTGCCCCACCAGGGCTCCAGGGCCTTTGCTGCTGCCACCCTGCTGGGGTTCCCGGTGACCTCGCTGCCCCCCTGCTGCCCCCACATTGGGTCCCCTGCAGCTACACCCCCTCCCCCCGACCCCCCCCCCCCCGGTCTTGCCACGGCCCCGCTGCTCCCCCCCCTTGGCCTCACTGCAACCTGGTCAGGTCCTCACTGGGACCCCCGCAATCCTGGCAGCCCACTCCCCATGGCCTCTGCTGCCCCACTGGGCCCCCAGGGCTGCAGCCCACCAAGGTCTCACCACCACCTCCCTGGCCCCAGTGCAGCCATCACACTGGGCCCCCTCATGGCTCCTCTGGGCCTTGCCACCTCCCTGGACCCCTTGGGCAGCCAGTCTTCCCTGCTCTGCACCTCCCCAATCCCCTCCATCATTGAGCCCCCACCTCACCTGGCAGACAGGAGCTGGAAGGAGGTGGAGTCACTCCTTGGCCCAGCCACGCCTGCCCTGAGCACACTCATCTGAGATTTGAAAAGGCCAGCTCCCAGGCGCCCCCCAGGCCAGAATCTGGCCCCTGAGCCGCAGGTTGGACAAGCCAGGTCTACACCGAGGCGAGTACAGCTGCTCCCTAAATGCCCCCCACCCACCCACCCACCCACCCACTGGCCTTGCAGGGAATAGCTGGGGCTGCCATGCCCATGCCATCATTAACCTTGGTGCGGCTCCCTATTTCCCAGTGACTCCAGGGACCCTTGGCTCAGACTACAATGAGAAGAATCTCCATCTTCTTTGAAAAGCTGTTGCCTTCTGCACAGTCTCTCATTGCCAGCCTATGATGGTTCTGCAATCATCGGGGAACTACTGCTTGGCACACTATTTGTGGATGAAGAGCAGACGGGATCATTACCATCATCTAGTCTGACCCGCATGCCATCAGACCATGAGTAAATCCTGCATCAAGCCTAGCTCTTGGGCTGAGCTCCAGCTGGTTTTATAGAAAGACATCCAGCCTTGATTTAAAGACTCCATGTAATGGAGACTATCCAAGCCCCTGGCTAACTGCCCTCCCTTCGCTATTAGCTTCAGACTGATCACGTAAGTGCAAGCACAGACATGGAGCAGGTTCATTCTCTAGAGCAATCTCGACCCTGGAGACTCCTCAAGAGGGGGGGAAATGACTTATTGGGACATAAGATGAGCTAAAGTAGTACAGCATCCTCCAATATAAACGCATTTCAGCTCGGACAGAGATGCCAGAGGTGCAGTCAGTCACCCACAATCCCCTTGTTTCCTCCTGTCCCATGTGCTGCTCCTGAGATTTTAAGGGGACAGGGAAGAGGTTCCCTCTAAGTCATTCCTCCTGCGTAAGTTGCATCCTCTGACTCCCCAGTAGCAATAAACTGGCTTTTCCTCTGTTCTTTCTAAGGTTTCAACCCAGCTGCAATTATGGTAGCAAGAGCAGAGCTGCGTTTATCAGGCATGGCTGGGGGTTCTGGTCTACACAGTCTACCACGGAATGGTGGGGAACCAGAGCGGGAAAGCAGTTGGCTCCACAGTTGTTGGCAGCATTGAGCTGCACCAGCTGGAAACGATTGCCAAAAATGATAATTTAACCATGTCATCAGCAGCCACCTCACGTGTACCTGGGTGGGTTCTGGGGAACCTATAGCCTTGGGCCCCTGACTGCATCCAGCCAGTGTTGCTGCTCCCATCCCCCCTTGCTAGAGCTGCTGTCTGGTTTCCTGAGTGCACGTGGAACCTGCACTGAAGGCGGGAGGGCAGGGCTGACGTGGCAGGAGGCTTTCAAGGAAAGGCCAAGAAAAGGAGCAGATAGCAGGTGCCTTCCCCTTCAACGTGACTTTGTCCCTGCAGACCACAAGTCCCAGCAGGCAGTGCAGGGTAGCCAGCAGGCTTAAGATGCAGCAGGGCCCTAGGGGCCTGCACTTTGGCCTGACAGAGCAGCACTTCCGGATAGGCCGCCTGGGCTCAGGAGAAGGGCCACTGAGAACGAGCGCGTGGCTGCTTTACCTTGCCGAAAGGCCTGGGCACACTCTTCCGCGTTGCTCACCAGGGCGTTAGTGTTCTGCACGATGGTGGGCAGCCTGGCATACCAGTTCCGGAGGACGTCCTGCAAGGGGAAGCCAGCCATAAATGGCATCACCTTTACTGGCCTTCCCAGCTAGGAGGCAGAAACTGGAGCCAGGATTTATCCCCTGAGGTTATTAGCCCCTGCTGCAGCTGCTACACTGTCACCAACCGCAGATGAGAGCAACTGTCCAAAGGCCCCTGGCTGTGCCTGGCACCCGTTCCTACTGATCTGCATCTGGCTGTGCTGTAGAAATGGGATGCCCCAGCTGGGCGGAGGGTCCTACAGGCTGGCGTACAGGGCAGGGCACTGGACCTAGATTCTGTGCGGTTCCCCTGCATCCTGTACCTGGTGCCGGAACTACACTACGCGACGAGAGAGCAGGAGAGGGCCTTCACTCCCAACAGGGTGCTGGATTGCCGAGTGGGGTCTCGGTGTGTCAGAATGACTTGGCCTGGCCTCTATTTGCAGTGGTTTAGGGGAACCCCCTCCCGCGGCTGTGGCGAGCTGGACTCCAGAGTACGGCAGCTAGCACAGCAGGGTCCTGGTCCGTAGGTGGGCACCTGGGCCCTAGTATAACACCCATAAAGAAGCTGGGGTCCAATGAACTGAGCAGAGAGCTGGGAGTGCGCTTCTAGGGCCCAACTCAGCCACGCGTGGCAGGTGACATTTCCTGCCTCTGGCCTTCTGCTGCCCCTGCTTGGTAGTGCTGGAAGATGGCTAAGGATGGCTGACCTGGGGCTGCTATTTCCACCCACAACTGCCATGGCCCGGCTGGGTGTGGAGCACCCTTGTGGTGTGGGGGGCATAGGCTTTACCTGGAGCAGGTTGCGGGCCAGCCGTGTCTTCCCTGTGTAAATCAGGAGCAGGTGCTGGTTCAGGGTTTGGGAAAAGCCCTCCGGTACAGCAATCTGCTCCACCTCCACCTTCAGGGGCAGCTGGGCCTTCGACCGCCCAATTTTGATGCCTGGCACAAGCCCACCAACCTGGTCCTGCCAGCCTCCTCCTGCCAGCAACAAGACCCATTACACAGCAGCAGGCCCAGAGACTGCTAACAGGTTCAGCCCCAGTCCTGGAGCCAAAGGGTGGGGAATAGGTTTGGCCTGTGGCTCCCCAACAGCTGGGATTGGAATGGCCAGTTCCCAGCAGAATGGAGTGTGGGGCCCAACTGCAATACTCTATGGGGAACTCTGCACCACTGCACAAGCGCAGAATTAATGTCCCCCGCAGATTGTTCTCTACCCCTACAGAATAATTGATTCTGATGGGGAAGCTGGGAGAAGCGTCACATTGCAATTACACCCTTCACCCACCAGGGGCTGATGTGGCACCAGAAGAGAGGGCAGTTGGCTCACGAGCAGGAGCAGCCAACCCCAAAGAGGGAGGGAGCAGAGGCTTCCCTCCTCATAGCACCCAGCAAGGCAGGGCACATAGGGCTACTGGGGGGATCACACAGGCGCTAATGGGGTGATAATACTGAGCCAGAGACTGAAGAGGAGTGGGGGGTGCAGGGCCACATGGGGATGGGCAAAATGGGAGAGGCTAGGGGTCTGCAGCAGGGAAGGCTCCCAAACTACCGAACAATCCTCCCCTCCCCACAAACCCCTTTCCATATTTCTCCCACCCACATCAAACCCTTCAGGGTTAGTCCCCGGCTCCTTCCCAGCAATTTATTCCCATTCCCTCAGATCCTCCATTACTTCTTACTCTCCCACGACTTTGCACTGCTTCTGAGGGCTGTGGGAAACACGTTTCTGTCCGTAGTTTAAATGAATTATCCCCCAACTTTCTGTATTAATATGCCTAGCACGGCAGCTTAGTGAAGACACAGTTCCTGACACTTTTCTGTTGGCTGTGCTGTTACAGACAGACTGCTGACATTTTGCATTAGGCTACCAAAATAACAGACACTGCTGTGATTACCTTGTGCTATTCTGACAGGTAAAATGGGCAGAATTTTAAAATACTTAGTTTTTTGCAGGGTGTCGGGGAGGGCCTGGTACTTGGCTTGCTGGGCATCCTCCTCACTGTGGTACAGGCCAGGAGCAGGCTGGGTGGGAGAGGAAGGTGGGCTGGGGGCAGGGATCTGTTCAAACAGCCCTTGGGGGGGGGGAGTTAGCACATAGTCAGGCACTGTGCACCCCAAAGGTTAACACTGTCTATTGCAGGGGGAGCTCGCACCAGCAGGGCAGAACAGCCCCAGGCAGGCTGGACCAGTTGGGCAGTTCAAAGCTTTGGCTGTGTGGCGAAGCTGGGCAGAGGGAACGGCAGAGAGGGGCTTGCACTGGAGGGCAGGGAATTAGTTTCTTCTCACTTGAGGTAGCTGAATCCCAGAAACACAGCCGCCCTCCCACTCCCAGAGGCCCTGTCCAGAGGAGCAGGTCAGCTGGCAATGTGTCAGACGGGGGCACCGTGGCAGCCTGGCACAATGTTATCCAGCACCTGTGCCCATGCAGCGTGTCAGGGGCCAGGCAGGCCAGCCCACAGCAGGCACTTTCCCCTGCTCCCCCCATCTCTGCGTCGTTACCTGTGGTGAGCACCTGCTCCAGGTGCAGCACGGCATGGATGAGGGACTCTGCGCTGGCTGTTTTCCCGGCCGCCCGATACAACGCAGCCATCACGGCCCCAGCCAGGATGCTGCTCGTACCTGGAGGAACACAAAGCAGATCAGGGAGGTGATGCAGAGGGCGCGGGGTCTCCTGCCCAGCAGCACTTCCCGAATGCCAGATACAACCAAGGAGTGAATCCCAGCAGGCCTGGCTTGGGGATCCCCAGCTGGGCCGCTGCTGGTGTTTCTCACTCTCAGTGTGATCAGCCTGAGCTCGCTGGGCTAGGGTAACCGGCGCCAGCTGTCCAGGCTGTGCCCTGTGCAGATGGAGGCCATGCCCATACCCAGGCCAGATCCGTGGGGCAGGCTGGACCAGCTGTGCACTTCAAACCCTCCGCCAAAGTTCTCCAGCAGCTGTGCCTGCAAAGGCTTCTGGGAGGTGATGGTAACAATCTGGGTGCAGATGAAAGCCGCTTTCAACAAGGCCCCTGGAAACAAGAGGAAACGCCCTGATGGGGGGGTGGGGGCAACGCAGTCTACAGGGACTCCCCCCACCCCCGGCTGGGTTTGACACTGGCTAATCGCTGTGAGGGTGCTCGGAGTGGAAAGGTAACAACAGCCTCACTGTACAAGCAGCAACAGTCCAAGTGCCTCCATCATCCCCCCAATGCGGGCTGTCTTTGCCACGCAGGCCTCCAGCCTGGGCCTCCCTTAGCCAACCACACCCATCTGGCCCTTCATACTGCTGTGGCTGAGCGCCTCCCCAGCACGGGATGCTGGGCTGTCATTGTACAGAGGGGGCAGCTGAGGCCCAGACGGGCTAGAAGACTTGCCTATGGTCCCCCCAGAGAGTCTACAGCAGAACAGGGACTAACCCTGGTACCCGGACAGCACTAAAGTCACTGGGCCATCCTTGGCCAGCTGCCCTGATGGGCTGTGGGCTGTTGGGAGCTAGGAATGAGTCCCGACTCCTCTACAGGCCCCAATATGGCCGACCGCTGTGATGGGCTCATGGGGCAGTGCAGCTCTGGGCCACCCAGCCTCCTTCTTTTACTCTGCATGGATTTCCACCTCCCACAGCCCAGCCCAGCCTGCCAGGTCCCACTGGCATCATGTTTATGTTATCCCTGCCGGCCTGATGTGGAACAGACCCCTCTTTGGAAACCTCAGTGCCACTGAGCCAGCTGGGGGATGGCTGGTCTTTGCTGGAGGGTGGAGTGACAGGAAGGCAGCACAGATCATGACCCCAGGTGCCAATCCAAGACCAGCCCTGCAGAATACACAAGCACCGGTGACCCACTCTCTGCCCTCTGTGGGGCACCGCATGTGAAACCCAGCCTCTCTGCTGGTCCAGGAGCCACTGGGCCACGGAGCCCTGATCTTCAGCAGTGGGGTGGGTCGTACCTGGCGCATGAGGCTGGCAGTAATCCTGCAGATCCTCCAGGTCCTGGCACACCAGCTCCAGCACCACCTCACCTTCTAGCACGCCGCTAGCACTGACCAGCCTGAGCATGGGCTCGGCGATGCGCCGGGCCTGCGCCCCAATAGGCCTGCGCCCGTCCACCAGGATGGCAACGTCCATCACGGCTCCCCCATGCTCATAGGTGATGGGAGGAGTGTCACTCCAGCCACCTGCCAGGCACAGAAAGCTTTGGCCTTGGAAACTGTAAAAAGGCCCCTTCACTCCCTTCTCCCTATCCGTCTGCCCCACGCTATCCTCACACCCAGCCCAGTTTTCAGGGCCCAGCAAACCAGCTGCACCTTCCCCTCCAAGTCCCACCTGAAGGCAATGTCAGTGAGCTTGGCCGCACATCAGACGGCAGCATGAGAATGCAGGAAACCTGCCACAAGCCCTCTCCTGGCGGGGTGGGCTGACAGTGCTGAGCACAGCACAGGGGATCAAAAAACATTCCAGTGGCGGGGAAGAGACATGTGCCCCTTTACAGCCAGGGCTGATGCCTCCTGGGCACTACTCCCTTGGCACCTGGGCTACCCACAGCCCTGAGCTTGCCCCCTCCACCTCATCCTGCCCGGCGCAGGGAGGATTGCAAGGCTGGAAGACCTTTGAAATTGGGCACATGGAGCTGCTCTGGCCCAGAGTTGCTCACCAGAGATGTCAATCCGGGCAGGGCACTCAACCAGCACCCAGTGACCCACTGGCGGGGGCTGCGCCTGCCCGACGCTGACGAATTGGCATGCGGACATCACAGCCTGGCGGATCAAGATCTGCTCAGCCCCCTCGTAGTGCCGGGCGGCCCTCACCAGCAGCGCTGGCCTGAAACGGCAGTGGGAGACGGGCACCGCTGGAGCAGCCCTTCTCTGAGCACACCATTGGCACAGCCCCGGTTAGCAGCTCCGGCCACGCTCCGCGGCCACGCTGACCTGACCAGAGGAAGGCAGAGGTGCCCATGTCGGCCTCTGGCACAGGTTGTCATGGTTACTAACCATTCACCACATGGCTGGGGCCTTAGCCAGTCTCCCAGCCATGGTCTAGAGCTGCAGGGATGCCTGGAAGATCAGCTGAGGCAGCAAAAGCCCCCCGCAGACACAGGGCTCGACCCAGCAACATCCTCCGCATCAGCTGGAGGGTTTATGGATTTCCAACAGGAGCAGGGCCCCGCTGCTGGTGAGGAGGGACGGTCCCCCATTTGGGGGCAGGGGCATCGAGCCAGTCTCTTAGTGGATGGCTGATGGCCCTGGCAACCTCGCAGCAAACCATACCCCTCGCTGCAACATCTCTGCCACCCACAGTCAATCCCGGGCACCCAGCAACCAGGTCCATCCAGCCATACCTGCCCAGCCATTTCTTTCTCTCTTTGGCGAGTTCCTTCACCCCCTCAGCAATGTCCCCTCTCTCCAGGTGCTGGAAGGCCGGGGCCCACTCCCGGTTGGCGGCCGGCCCACTTCGTAAGCCTCCGTCCCCGTTAGCCATGCAGCCCAGCACATCAGCGATGCAGGCGAGCGTTCGGGCTGCCACCCCAGGGTCATCAGCAGCACAGGCCACTGGGATGCAAAGAGAAGCCATCAGAGCTGCTAGAAGGAGTCGGCCCAGCAGGCTGCAGTCTGAGAGAGCCCCTGTCCATTCAAGGATTTCATCCTGTCTCCTCTAGCATGGAGGCTAGCTTACTCCATTGCCTCAAACCCCCTCCAGCCACTTATCTACAGTCATCCCAAACCAGAGCATGCCGCCATGTTCCCAAAAGGTGTGTGTCTGTGAGTGACCCTGCATGGCATGAGTTTGCTGGGTCTCAGCCCAGTGTCCACATTCCATGGCCCATCATCGCTGATTCTCTGGTTGGAGCTGAGGGCTGAGTGAGCCATGGAGCATAAACCCCCTCCCTCATGCCAGTCAAGGGTGGGGTGACAGGCTGAGCCAGCCTACAGAAATAGGCACTGCTTATGCCAGGAGCTCAAGCCAGCACTGTCCAGCAGCACACCTAGACTGGGGCTACATCTCTCATGGCACACTGATCCATGGGAAGCCCAGCTCCACTTTGCAAAGCCCACAGGGCCTGGCACTTCTAGGAACAGAAGAGAGTTGCATGGCTACGCATTATTACCCAGCATGCTCTACAGCTCGTGGCCACCAGCCAGGGATGCTAGAAACCTGCTGTCTGCCAAGACAGAAAGCACACTAGGGTTTGGGTTCCACATGGCTTTGCTAGTCAGGAGGAGAGGAAACTTTGACCTCCAGCAGCCTCCATGTGCCTGCAGGATGTTCAAAGTGGCTACCTTCCTCCCCGGAAGTAGTCACATGGCTGGGGAGGGGGAAGGGACAGTGGCACAGACTGGACAGCTGTTTGGGTTTGAAAGGAGCTTTGGGACCTGTCACTGTATGGCCGGGATTGGGGGTGGGGAGAAGAACACCCTGTCTCCAGCTGCAAAGACAGCAGGAGGAATTCAGGGGGGCACAATGTAATTAGCAAAGCTGGACCTCAGCCAGAACCTTGTGAATAATCCACCCGGCATCTGTAAGGACTGTGCACCCTCCAAGTTAGACCCTGCTTCGCAAGGAAGAGTGGTCGGCTGTGTGTAGGGTCCTCACCAGCCCCCAAATCCATCAGCACCCTGTGCTCATGGGCCTGTCCTATGGCCTGCATGGGGGCAAGGGGAGAATCGCTGCAGCGCCAGGCGTGTGCAGCCTAATGCCTCGAAGCAGCATGTATGGATGATACAAATGTCATGTGGGGATTTCTTGTGTGCAGCCATCAGGCTTGGTCCTCACCCTGGTCCAGAGTGCTTAATATGGCCTCCTGGTAGCCCTCGTTAACCGCGGTCCGGATCAGTGGCAGGAGGCTACAGTCCCAGTGCTCCAGCAGTACCCGACGCAGCTTGCTCTGTGCCTGGAGGAAGAAGAGCGCCCGGCGGTATGCCAGCTCTGCCTCCTGGTCAAGGCACGTCAGCAGCTGCTCCCAGGACATGCGCCATGAGGCCCGCCACTGCCCCAGCCCCTTGCCCCCCTGGGAGCCCAGGAACCACAGGATGTCCTGGACCCCCAGGGGCTGGGCAGCATGCAGAATGGGAAAGAGGCGGGCGTTCAGCAGGCAGCGGCTTCTCTGCGGGACATCAGAGCCCCAGATATCCTCCTCCCTGCCAGAGTGAAAAGCAGCATCAGATGGCGGGCACTGCGTGGCCAAGTGCAGTGGAGCCAAGAGACATGGACACTGGGCATATGTGCCTCTGGCCTTCCCCTCCCCTCCCCCCTCACCAGATAGCCTTCATTTCCACAACAGAGAAAGGAGATCCAGAGAGGGCCTTTACCTCTCTAAGGCAAGGGGTGCACAGAGCTGCTCTGAACAGTTACCGGTTCTCTGCTGCCTCCTCCCCAGCCAGCCCCCGCACACAGGTCCAAGGACAGCTGCTGCCCTGCCCCCATTCTGCACAGCGGGGATGGAGGTGCAGCCCGCCAACTCCTCCAGAACGGCCAGAGGGGATCACAGCCATTGCCCTGTCGGCCTCCCCCAGCAGGAGGCACCGTAGACGCAAAGGCTGGCTCTTGGGTGGGTGGGGCGTGGCCCAGCGAGCCTGTCCCAGCCTCTTGCAGGACAAGTTGCTTTAGGGCACTGACTTCATGTGGGCTTCATTCCATCCCATTGGGTGGCCCAGGAGTCAACACAGTGTGCGAGGCCGGTGTCTCTGCCTGCTTCCATTTGCAGCGAGACCTTTCTAGGCAGTGTAATGGAGTGAGTTTCCCAGGCCTCAGCCAATCAGAGTGGTGAGGGTGTGAGGCAGGGGAGGAAAGCTATCACTCTCAGTCCTTTCTGACCTCACAAGGCTGGGCTCCATGCCCTGTCTGGGACCCTGCCCTGCCCTGCCCAGCCTGTTGGGCACTTACCGTATCCCCGTCCTGTGGAAGAACTCAGCCCAGGGCACATTCAGGTAGGTGCCAGCCTCTCTAGCAGGGGTCTAACAAGGGGGGCAGAAAGGAGGTGGTGGTCAAAACTGGGGCTAGACTGGGGGGGGGGGGGGGCAGGACTCTCCCCTATTAATTCCATCCTCTGAGCGCTGTCCTCGGGTTATTCCAGACAGCTGCCCGCATCCAGTGTCAGACAGCACCTGCCAGTTGTCATGGCGCCCAGTCAAGGTGAACACCCGGCACGGCATGTCCCTCAGCTGGATGGCGTGTCCCTGGAGGACCACATCGTGCAGTGGGCAGCACCGTAGGGCAGGTGAGGACGAGACATCGAGCCCCGTGAGGAGGCAGCCGGAGCCCATCTGCAAGGGTCCCTGGGAGGATGACAAAATGGGCCACCAGCCTGCTGAAGATCACCATCTCAGCAGACCTCTGAGGAGCCCCTCCCTCTAATCCAGTCACTGCCAGCCCATCATGGTGGTCTCTGGGCACAATTCTGCACCAGGACATCACGAGGGAGCAGAAGGCCCAGAAAGGCCCTTTAAATTTCTTGTACTGTAGAGCCAAGCTTTGGCTAGTGGCAAGGCCTGGAGTGGGGAGAGGTCACTAGTAAAATTTAGCAATGGAGGATGTTGGTCCCTAGAGTTCCTGGTGGGAGAGAAACCGGGGTTGGAACCAGGTAGGGTGTGCAAAGCACCAACCCTGCCACGCTTGGGGGAGAGACAGCTGAGAGGGGGAGGGCACAAAACCAGCCTGCTGGTACCTAAGACATGCGAATGCTGCGTAGGGTGTAAGGTTCTCGTGAGGGGCAGTGGCAGCAGAAATAGGAGAAAATCAGGGGAAAATTCCTGCTGGGGAAAATGCCCTGGCACTGAGCTGGCTGCGCTGCTATCCGAGGGACACTGCTGCACGTACCTGAACTAGCTCTGATCCTGCTCATTCAGCAAGGAAGCCACGCAGCAGGGGATGGCCCCATGAGGGCATCCCCCATGCTTGGGTGGGTTTGCCCGGCCCACACTGCCTGCCAGCATGGTTGGAGCTAGCTTGCACAATGTGTTGCGGTGTAGGCAGACTGTGGGAGGCCCCAAACCAATCAAGGTAAACCCTGATGGCGGAGGGGTGGAGAATAGGACACGCTCCTCCCTGGATCTACACGGGTCTCAACAAGCCAGGGAGGCAGGCTGGGTTAGAGAGAGCCCAAAGCCATAGGGCTCCCAGCCCACCTTTGGGGAGCAGTCCCCTGGGGGTGGCTACGCACCTGCCAGGGCAGGAGGGAGCTCCAGCACATTGCCTGAAGGTGCAGGGTCCCGCAAGGACCCAGCAGCAGGAGCGGGGTCACCCAAGGAGAGAGCTGTACCTGAAGGTGGCAATGCTGGAGAACGCTTCCGGGCCCCAGCTTCACGGCTCCTTCCAGCAGGCTATTGGTGACGGAGCAGCCATCCTCAAGGAGCTGGGGCTGCTGTGGGAACAGAAGGAACCGGCACTGAGGAGTGGGGGACAGAAGGCTGGTGGGACAGAGAGGGATGAGGACAGGAAGGGAGCTGTGGAGAAGCACAATGCTCTCTCTGAAGGTCCTGCCTGGGAGAGACACTGATGGAACCCTGTGCCAAACAGCTGACAGCACAGACACAAGGGGGGAGGGGAAACTGAGGCCCAGCAAGTCACCTAGCAGGCGTGCTCCCAGGTCTCCCAACCGCCAAGGCCAGTGTCCTACCCAGTAGGTTGCGCTGCCTCTCTCACAAGGAGAGGAGCGTAGACAGGGATGGAGGTTGGAATCTTTCCCGTGACGCTCAGAGCAGGGACGGGGGACTTGGTGGCCCAGGTGCTGACAGTCAGCTGACGTGGGGGAGTTGCACTGGTGCCAGACCAGAGAGGAGAAGAGAGCAGAGGAGAGGCCAGGGGGAGGAGGCAGGTGGGAGGCTGGGAAGGGAGGTACCTACAGCCACGTGGGAATGTGCCACTTTGCGGAAGGGGAGGGCGTTGGTGGAGCCGGTGCGAAGCGTCAGGTGGCGGATATGGTCACTAGCGGCCATTGTCATGTAGTCATAGCAACCGTCGGGTATGCACACTGCCGGGAAACAGGAGAGGGGCAACCCCAGTACCGCATGACCAGCAGTGCTCTGGGGTGCCTAGTAGGCACTAGGGGTCCATCTGGGTGGTGCTGGGAGGGGAGGAGCAGGAATCCCCCCCATCAGAGCACTCTGTCTCCGGCAGGGGGCCATCCCCTGCCCTCTGGGTGCCAGGCACCATGATCCGGGCACCCACCCAGCAGGGTGCGGTCTCCACTGAAGGAATGCAGTGGTGCTTGCTGGACCAAACCCAGGCCTGTTCACCTCCAGGGTGCAGGGGCCCTCACCCAACAGGAGAGGAAGGGACCAGCCCTGGCATCTGGTTGTGGTTGGTGACTGACACCCATCGATGAGATCCTGACAAGAAAACTTGGTGTCTCACACATCAGCTGAGTGGGGGGTGGCGGGGTGGGGGAAGGGTGGGGAAACGCAGAGTGCAGAGTCCAAACTCACCTCTCCACTGCAGCCAACCAGGAACCAGCATGGCAGGGATGCGCAACCCTACTGGTCCAGGACCCTGCTATTACTCACCGACAGCTGTAGCCACACCGGGCAGGAGGAACGTGCTGGCCCTGTGCTCAGAGGTCACACTCACCCATACTGAGTGGGATGGCGTGGAGAGCCTTCCACAGCACAGAACGGGCGTTCTTCATGGCCGCGGACCCCCTGGCATAGCCGCTGCTTGCCTCCTGGGTCCTGCCCATCACAAAGTCTTCCTCGGTCACCTCGGTGGCCATGCACAGCACAATGTCAAAGAAGAGGGACAACTGGGGGAGGCAGAGAATGGGAAACATTCATTGGTGTGAGCAGCCCTCCAGCCCGGCTGCCAGAGAGCTGGAGACACAGCAGTGACAGCACTGGGGGTGAGGGGAAAGGTTCCCAGGTAGGTCATCTCTTTCATCCTGAGGCTGTGGCAATGAGCAGGGTTTGGGACGGTGCCCCTGGAAAGGCAGGAGATGCCAGCTTTGGTAGCTGTGTGACTGATGCAAGATGGCAGCCGCTACCCACCCACACCCAACTGGTGTCTCTCTTCTCTGCCCCTCTCTGGGCAAAAGGGAGACGCTCCCCGGCCCCAGGCATGGCAGGATGGAGGGCAAGAGAGGGGGACTGTTGCTTGACAGTCTCATGGGGCTGCAATGTGGGGAGGGATGGCAGAGGGGCACACATGCTGCCACCTGGGGTAACTCTGCCCCACTGGCAGTTGGAGGGAAGTAGAAACAGTGTTGATCTTGCGCATGTGCAGAGTAGTGTCCCCAATGCCATTGTGGACTGATATAACCCTTTGGGGTGGTATTTCCAGGCCCTCCCAGTGCCCCGTGCCAAGAGATCAACTGCTGGGAGAAAAGGGAAAGAAGGGTGAATTGCCCTGGCACTGCTCAAGACAGCTCCAGAGAGGTGCTGGGCCCCTTCTTGTGGCTGGCTTCAATGGCACAGTGCAGGGATCCTTCAGCACCACGAATGGCGGAGAGCATCACCTGGATGGGCTTGGCCCCCGAATCCAGGCCCAGGTAGGTGCAGGCATCCAGAGGCGGGATGACATGAGTAGCCAGCAGCTGCTCCGCAGTCTCCGAGGAGAAGAAGACAACCCCGCACACCTGAAATCACAGAGCTAGATTGGGGGGGCCCCCAAAAACCCATGTCTGTGAGGGGACAAGCTGGGGGCCATGTGGCAGGTTCTGCTGCTCACCGCTGCCTCCAGTAGGCAGACTCAGGCCTGCACATTGACGAACGATTACATCACCACCTGGTGGCTACAGAAGCTAAAACCCTTCTGCTGGTGGCAACTCCCCTTTGGCTCACAGGGGAGTGTTGGGAGCACAGGTCCATGGGTTCTTTGTCTTGGGAGAAGGCCATGAGTTTGGTCCTGCCCTGGGCCAGAAGCATGGCTGCAGACTGTCTCTTAAGAGGCTGGTGCTGTATCCCCCTGCCATGGTATGGCTCGTTCAGGTCCCTCCTCTGGGATCCCCATGGTACTCAGGCCTGTAGCACCTGGCTCTGTCCCATTCTCCCCTCCCCCCCCAGCAGGAACAGGATTACCAGGGAGTGCACCTGGGCAGGGGCCTGCCTTTCTCTGAACAGGATTGAAGCAAACCCTAGGGAAGGTCAGAGCTGGATCTGAACCGTCTGGCATAGACCTGGCTCAGCTCAGAGTAAGGCAGGGCCAGATTCATGACTGGTTAACCATAATAAAGCCACAAGGGCGGCTCTCAACCCAATGCGCCAAGTCGCCAGCACAGAGATCCCCAGCTGGCCCTCCGGCCCCTTACTTTTCCACAGGCCCCATCTTACAAAGGAGTGTCAGCTTTCCAGGGGAAAGCAACTGCTCCCTCCCTGTGACTCGCGCTGGTAGCAAAACACACGCAGGTGGTAGCAGCAGTGCACTAACTTCTCTCAGCCACTCCAGGAGGATGGCACCACTCCTGGGCAGTGCAAGGTGAGCGGGGACTCACCAAAGGTCATACAGCAAGTCAGTCACAGAGGCTGTAGTAGGACTCAGGAGTCCTGGCTCACAGTCTCCTCCTCTGACTGCCCTTAGAACTCAGTGTCCCCAGACATCAGCAAATGTGGCGCCCAACTGCGGGCCCTTTCCATGAGCCCTACAATGTTTCGGATCCCAGGGAAGCAGGAGTTGCCTAGGTTTTTCTGCCTACAATAGCAAGTACCCTAGCTGGGAGGACACTGTGGCCTAACGGATAAGCACTGGGTTCTAGTCCCAGATCTGCTACTAGTTGAGGGGCAAATCATTTCATCCCTCCTCATGCCTCAGTTTCCCCACACATGAGGAACAGTGATGCTGCCTGCGAGGGCTACTGGTGAATCCACAGAGGCTTGCAATGGAACCTAGTGAATCAGGCCCTGAACTGGATTCTAGTCATGACCTGCTGGGCAAGTCCCTTCCCCTCTCTGGGCCTGTTTGCCCCCCACCTTGTGTTCATCTTGTCTAGTTAGGTGGGAAGGGCTTTGCGGCAGGGACTGTCTATCGCTGTGTTTGTACAGCTCCTAGCACAACGAAGCCCTGATCTTGGTTGGGGCCCCAAAGCATGAGCGCAGTAATTATCCTCTGCCTGTGCTTGGTAACCAGGTGACTGCCGTGCCCTATGCAGCATCCCTTCTCCCCATCTACACCTCTTCACCTGGCCATTTTACACCGCCCTTCTTTCCAGCAGACCTTGCAGCCCCGACACGAGCTCCTCCTTAACCAGGGAGGGGAAGGAGCACAGACCATACCAGAGGCACTTTCCCGTCTGGCCCTGCGCACTGCTGGATCCGAGCCTCGGGGCCTTGGTAGATGATGTCACGCACAAGCCCCTGTGAGAGAAAAGGCGCCCGTTAGTTTTGGACGGCAGCTCCTGTGGATCCTGCCACTTTGGAGGCTGTCAGTCCACATATTTGGTCAGCCGCCTTCCAGTCTCTCCCGACTCTGAGGCAGGATACCGTGGACCCAGCTGGGTCAGGGATGGGCCCCGAACAGAGCAAGGCTGTGAAGAGGACGGGGGACATAGCATGCCATTCCCCAATGCACCTAGCGGGTGGGACCCACCTGCCTCAGTTCCCTGTGGGATAGCTGGGGCATTTGGAGGCCTCGGCCCTCACCTTCCTGCAGTGCTGCTGCCTTCTTGTATCTTGATAACTCATCACCTGGGCCAGCTAGGGGATGGTGCCCCCTGAAGGTGGCACTGGAGCATCAAAAGGAGGTTCTGGCTGGCCTAGGAATGCCATGGGAGCCTGTTCACTTTGCCCCCAGCCCTGAATATCTGTCTCATCAGTGCAGCTCTCTAGCACCTGCTACAGAGCAACTCATACCTCTCATCAGAGCCACTGTGCCATGTGCAAGAGCCAGGGGGCCCAGCTGGCCCAATAGCCCGCTGGCTCCAGGTCACACCCCCTCCCACAAAGCACTCAGGACCACGCTCCTCTGCTTCAATGCACGCCCTGAACTCTTTGCTGAGTGCGGTCAAGAGGCCTGGCCTGACTGCGAGGCCTGCCCCCCTGTTGAGCCAGGCAAGCCACAGAGAAGAAGGGTCAGAAGACTGCTCCCCGAGGGCTGCCCTGCTGCGGGGCTGGGGTGTGGCAGGCAGTGGCTGGCTCAGCACATAGGCTGCTACTGAGGCTTGTGCATAGTCCTGTATCTGGCTGACTGGCAGAGCCAAGGACCAGGCCATGGGCACATCAGTGCCTGCACCTCCCCCAGATGCTCTACAACCCCATTTGAAAGGCTCACAGTCAGAGGAGGGCGATACCTGCATGAGCAAAAAACCCCATGGGGCAGGACAGCCCAGACGTGCCCCCCCTCCCACACCAGGCCCTGGGTGTGGACCCCCATGGCCCCACGGGGTATTCTGGAGGAGTGCCCCTAGGGGAAACACCACCGGCTTGTCTCATAACCCCACTGACACTAACTGAGCTGGGGGCAGCCTCACTGGAGAGCCAGGGATTTGGCAGCCACAGAGGTGACAGGGCTCCTTGGGGGGCCCTGTAGTTCAGGATGCAGGGGGCACTGCCCCACCCAGTCTGTGCTACCCCTCAGCAACAGCTCCAGCAGGACCTGGGGTGTCCGGCAGCTCATTCTCCCCCATGGCAGCATGGCCAAAGGGGAAGGTAGATCACAGCTCTCCCCCCACCACTGGACACACGCAGGCTGGCCCTCTCCTGGGCTCCCTGACCCGTACTCTGCTGGCATTGGGCAGGAGGAATCACAGAGCACTGGCCCAGGCTGGATGCTCCATCAGTGGTAGGCTCAGCATACCTGCTGGTCGGCGAGGTAGACGCCGTGGTTCCTGGCATACGAGATGCTCCCTGGCACGGAGATGACTCTGGCACCTCGGAACCCCTCCCAGTCGATCTCTGAGAGAGAGGAGCAGACACAGGTGCAGACCTTGCCTGGACCCATCACACCTGGTGTGGAGCCGGCAAAGCGGGCCTGGCTGGGAGAGGCATGGAGACAAGCCTCCCACCTCAGCGGGACGGTTCTAGCGCCCACTGTTTAGCTGTGTGCGCAAGGGATGCCCTGCAATGCATGGACCAGCGCTCAGAAATGCCTATCCTTGTGCTCAGCTTCCCTGACATCCTGCGACGTGCTGAGCACCTCCAGCTCCCCTTAGCTTGCATGGGCGTCTGGGCGCTCAGCAGGGACGGGACCTGGCCCTACGCAGTTTGCAGACAGGCTGGCTAGACGAGAGAGGGATGCAGGATGGGCCCAGCCTTGGGGGAAGGCGGGGGCACCAAGAACACACACCACACTCTGATCTGAATGCCTGAGCCAGGTGCATGGCACCTGCCACCTTGTGTACCAGCCTGGCCCTGACCCTGCCAAAAGATGGAGCCACTTGCTCTTCACCGTACAGGGGATCCCCTTCATTAACACCAATAGCCAGCCCCAGGCTGCTCCACAGATGCGTGCAGATGGCTCCAGGTCCCTGCCCTGAGGTCATTTTGATGACAGTAACCACAGGGGGAGCTGATCCCTCACACAGGGTGCAGGGGAACTTGACTCATGCCCCTAGGGCCACCCACCCACCAGCCGCCCCTGCCCTGGGTCAGTGGCTGGGAAGCTGCAGAGCTTCTGCCCCCCAACAGAGGCAGGGAGAGGACTGGAGTGCTCGGTCCTGGCAGGAGCAGGCAGCGGTCGTACGTCTGCTTTGCCTGCTATGGCTCCACAGTTCCAGGCTGTTCTGACACCCCCAGGTGCCTAGCTCTCACCTGGGAAGACTGCCCAGCCCTCCCCAATCTGCAGGCATGGGCCGTCACCGGGGCCTGTCCCCAGCGCTGAGAGCACCTGGCCCTGCAAAATGGAGAACCCTTACCGTGGGGATCAGATTGCTAGGGCCAACTGGGCGCACACCCAGTGCTCATCAGAATGAGGGCTTTGAGCTTCCCTGCCCTTAGTTGCAGGCCCACAGGGCAGAGGCACTCAGGTGCTGTTAGCTGCGTCCATCAGACATAAGCCCCCCTGAGGGGTGCTGCTCTGTGTAGAGAGGCCAGGCCAGCCAACGGTTGAGCCTCTTCTCTCAGGCTCTGCAGTGGCTACTGCCTCCCAACACAAGCCCTCCATGACTGCCAGAGAAGGGAGAAGTGAAGGATCCTACCCTGGTTGGATTTGGCTCTGGGTTTGATTTCCTCAAGGGGAGGAACAGGGACCTCAAACCCCACTGAGAGGCTGTCCCAGTGGCTCAGGCACTCTTGCTCCGCCCAGCAGCAACCCCTGAGCCCTATCTATAAGAGGCCGCAATGCAGAGCCCCAGGGAGATGGGCAAGGTGCAAGTAACACTGGCATATGCCTGGTTTTGCAGGGGGCACTGAATTTACAACAGGGTTTGCACAGCTGTAGTGCCAGAGACAGTTACAGCGATGCCAGATTCCCTGCGCTAGGACAGGGGTCTCCAGTCTGAGCCACAGGATGGCGAGGTGTGTGGAGGAAGCCTGGGATAACAATGCATCAGCAATCCTTGTGCTTTTCCAACCATGGGTGGCCACAGCCAGCCTCCCTCCAGATCTGCAGGAATATACTCGTTTGGTGTGATATGATCTATGCGCCCTCCAGAGCGCCACTTGGGGTCCAGAATCTTGTGCTGGCTGCTGCCTGGGAAATGCAGCTGCTTGGCATTCAGCAGGGGGGCAGCAGTGCTGGACATGGGCAGTGGACAAGAAAAGGGGAGGGCTGTAATGCCCCAAACCCACCTGGTCTCCCATGGCCAGGACACGGGGGAATTCCTGCAGGCTTTGTAAGAGGAAAGGGCATGGGAGGAGAAGGGTGCCAGGATTTGGGTCTAGAAGCTGCTGATCCCTGGCTGGGGTGAACGCCAGCCTGTGCCGGGGGTGGTCCCTTTGCAGTGGAGCCAGTCTGCACACACGCTCCCCACGCACAGAGATGGAGACCTCCCAGTCTGTCCGCTCCCTGCACATCTGGGCCCTGGCCTCAATCAGATACCCCCAGGCGCAGGGAAAGGACTCACCCACTGGCAAGGGAACGGTGAGGAGCATGTCGGTGCTGCAGACCCACACTCCTGGTGGGGAATCTTTGCACAGCTATAGAGGGACACAAGAGGCAGTGAGGCTGAGCGGCTGGGACCTGAGCCTGGACTGTACAGCTCAGCACTGAGCCCAGAATCCAAGCCCTCCCCGCTCCATAACACTACAGGTCCAGGGGCAAGGGAACCCATTAATGGCCTAAGCTGAAGAGAGCTGGACCTCAGCATGAGACACACAAACCATTTACTGCCTGGCCTTCCTACCCTCAATAGCAAGGGGCGCCCATGCTTTACTCAGCTGGATCTCATTGCCACAGGGGCCTTCCCTAGGCTTATATGCATCAATTGGAGCCAGTTGTGATGGTCCCTCTGCCATAGAGATGGGGAGACCCCAACCTCAATGTGCTATGTGACCTGGCCCAGGGGATGGCATGGAAAAGGAGCAGAGCAGAGCCCGGCCAGAGCTTCCTCCTGCCCCCGTCTGGCACTGACCTGCTGCGTCATGGTCCCCAGCAGACTGTCCAGGTTGCATGTCAGCGCTTCGGCCAGAGCACTGGGGTCTTCCACGGGAAGGCAGGTGAAGGCTCGGCCACAGACATCAAAGGGGAAGTCACGACCCTGAAAAGAGAGAGAGAGAGACGGAGCACAGGTCAGCAGAGAAAGGGCTGCAAGGGTGGCAGGAGCCATTGGCTCTCAGAGGCTCCATCCTGCAAGGGGCCCTGTGGAGAAAATAAAATACTTGGCCCCAAACCTGCCTCTGGACCTTTCAGATCAGGGCCAACCTGCCGTGTGCACGGCTCTCACTCCCAGCTGTGTTACCTCCAGCATATGCCCCAGTCGCCCTGTGTGTTTTGCCTGCAGCCCCACAAGCAGACGTACCCCTTCCTGAGCTGAGTGCTGGGACAGGGGCCGGCCAGAAACAGGTACGGGCAGCTGCCTCCACAGCCAACCTGTGGGTAGGACAGTCCAGGGCTGGAGATTGGGCATAGGCACAGACCCAGCTCGGAAAGGCAATGTAAAGGACAGCAGATGCCACACCTAGGAGAAGATTATTGCTCTGCTGCACTGAGAGATCAGGGGAGAGCCTCACCCAGAGTTCCCATTGCTCCCCCAGGTCCCTGCCCAATGGCAGGGAGGGAATGGCAGCAGTGGGATCTTCGCAGCTACCACAGATGGGGTCGGGAAAGCAGAGCCGTGGCACCAACTGGGTACCCACTCTCCCACTGCAGGGTCCTAGCAGTGCAGGAGATCCAGGAGGGGCTCCTCATGTAGATTCATGGAGTCCAAAGCCAGAAGTGACCATTATGATAATCTAGACTGACCTCTTGTCTAACACAAGCCAGATACCCCCCTCCACACACACCGTAATTCCTAGAGCCCTTTTGGCCACAGCATAGCACTGGGAGCTCATGTGCAGCTGGTTAGGCAGCACGAGGCTTTGATTTTATCAGCAGGGATGCAGATGTCCTCATCCCAGCCCCTTTGGAGTTCATACACACCTCCCACACAGGACCTACTTGGTATTGAGGTAACCAGCAGTGGCCCATGCACACGGAGTGGCATTCAGCAATGGTTTCCATGGTGCCTGGTGCTGACTGCCTCTACGGTGAGGAAGACAGAGCCAGGCAGTCACTCCCCTCTCAGTGCCACGTGGGCCAGGTTTGCTGCCGGGGACGTGCCATCTGGATGAGGGGTGAATGGGCGGTACTGGGCGGGCAAGGGGTTGGAGCTTGGGATGGGGGAGGTGGCAGCTGGATGGGACAGCACGACATCCCAACTCCTGGTACTTGCTGGGGATTCGCCTCCAGCATACAGGCTGGGCTCATCGCATCCCCCAGACGGGCAGCCTGTGCCCTGCCCCTGCCCACCAGGCTCTCACCATGTGCAGGATGAGGATCCAGGCCTCGCGCAGAACATCAGCAGTGACCACCTGGAGAGGTGCAGAGGGAGCCATTAGCCAAGAGGAAGCGGCCCCGAGGCTTGGCAGCTCTGAGTGGTGCCCACTTTGCCAGCAAATGTTATAACCCAGAATAGAAACACAGCTGAGGGGAACCTACCAGCCAGGCTTCAGTGCCTCCTGCTGTTGCCCCCTGGCTCTACCATCATCCCCTGGCTCCTCTGCATCTTCAGCCAGACACACCCCTGCTCCCCAGATATGGCCTCCAAGAGTGGGAGGCTGGGCAGGAGGCTGTCCCGGCTAGCGGTACTGCATCAGTGAAGGGTATTATGGCTTGGCCTTGTTACAGAGCCTGCTAGCTGGGGGTGCTCTGAACAGCATCACAGTGCGGGCAGGCTGTGCTGGGCCCGGGTGCAGACTAGCTGAGCCAGGCCTGGGGGCGGGGATGCTCTAGGGTGGAAGGGCAGGCACCTCCAGGTAGACAACGCCAGTACAGCTTTGGACAAAGAGACGGGGCCACCTGAGCTGCCAGCTGGGCACACACCCAGCAGCTGCTCAGGACAAAAGCTACCCGAATGAATCCTGGAGCCCAAGGGGCCCTGACACTCACCGTGCAACCCGCCCTGGCACTCAGATGCTCAGCTGCCACCAGCAGGGCATTGAGGGTGGCTCCGCCACTGCCCACACGCGCTCTGGGGTCCTCAACGGTCAGCAGGAGGGGGTGAGAGCCCAGCACACCCCGCCTCTGACGTATCTCCAGTTCTAGCAAATGAGAGAGGTGCAGTGGGTGGGCTGAGGTACCAGATGGGGGAGTGAGGAACAGGAGTGAATTGAATAACCAGGCCAGCTGTGGGGATGGAGAACTGGAGGGTGTGTGTGTGGAAGGGAGCACAGTTGTGCTGAGTGACCAGGCCAGGGGGGCAGAGACCTGCTGAGGGAGTGTCAGGACCCTGGCTCCACCTCTGAGAGTCAGAATGTGACTGACCCCTGCTGTTTGCTGGTAGTGCAGAATCTCTAGCCGTACGAGATTATCTTTGCCCCATATAGCCCTGGGCCACCCCCTTGGCTGCAGGACAAGGGAGCACTAGGGTATTGTGTATCCCTTTGCCTGTCATCTAGTCCCATGGGGCCTGAACTTCTCCAGGGCCCGGCTATTGAGGGCAGACTGGGGCCAGCCGCCCAGTGCAGGACACAGGCCTCTGGGTCAGGCACCCGTTCTCCTAGCCACCTGGAGCCAGTCTCAGCTCTGGTGATGGGGGAAATCCAAATCTAGACTGACATAGCCGGGGTACCCACTCCCTCAGTTTTGGTAATAGCCATGAGGCTCCTCAGTCCAGCCCAGGTCCTGCCAATTGTCACTGGATTGCCCCCGCAGGGCCAGGCAAAACCTCTCCTCCCCATAAGGCTGAGCTACTGGACACGGAGAATGTGGCGTCTGACAGCGTGTGGCCCATTGACCTGCAGCCTTTTCCTGTGCTGATAGCCAGTGTCTCACCATTGTATCTCACCCCCAAGGCCATCCCTAACCCAGGGCCACAGCACTGGAGATGCCGGCACCTGGCACTCAGCCCAGGCCCCTTGGTACAGCTCTGCCCCTCCCTGTCAGCTCCAGCATTTTGCTAGGTGCCAATGTGACACTCCATCCTGTCCTCTGGTGTGAACAGAGCCAGTGCATCTCTGAGAGCACTCTATTGCTGGTACTGGACACACACAGAGCAAGAGGGGAACCAGGGCTGGGACAGCAGAGAGCTAGACATGATGGAGAGACACTAGCACAGCCATAGCAAGCGGGAGCCCAGTGGGGATCAAGGGCACTGGCAGAGGTGCACGTGGGATTGGCAGGGGCTGCATCTCAGGATCAGTGCCCTGCTTGGGGCTGGGGGAAGCTTGCAGAGAACTGGCCCACATTACGTGTGGCATTGGCCTGGACTATTTGTCCCTCACACACCCCAAGTTCATCCCCAGATTTGCAAACAGCCCTGAGGGCTGGGAAACGCCCCCTGCCGGGCTATATCCGTATCGGCGCCAGGCCCTGCTCCACAAGCTGCCCCACTTGCCTTTCTGGAAGGCACCGACGCTGTCCTTGTGCTGGCAGGTCAGGACAATGACGGTCCACTCCACCCCTCTCGGCGCCATCTGGGTGCCTCCACCTGCTGCTGGCTCTGTATGAGGGAAGCAAAGGCTGCAGCACTTCCCTCCGCTGCCCAGCCTGCAGAGAACTGACCAGGCTCTGTGGGCCTTGGGTGAGCGCTACCCCCTCTCCCCCTCAGCACTGCATCCCACGGCTGCCTCACGCTGGGAGGAAGCTGTGCCAACCCCGGGATATCTCAAGGCGCCACAGAAACCTGGGCCATCCTGGGAAAGAGTTCAGTATATACTGCAATGGAGAAAATGTTAGCAGAGGAAAGGCTGCCGACCAACCCCAGCCCAGGGCAAAAGACAGAGGGGTGAGATGGCCTCTGTGCCAGGGATGAAGGCTGTGCCCTGGCAGAGATGCCTGGGAGGAAAGGACTTCTCTCAGGAAGGATTTTTGATCCATGTTCTGTTTGGTTTTGAAAGACCAGGGGCCAGCAGGGAGAAGCTGCCTTAAAGGGCTGCAGCCAGCTACTCTGGGAATCACCCAAAACATTGGCATCAAAAATATTGCAAGTGGCTTCCTCCTGTTCTTTGTGTGAGGTGGTCAGCTCTTCAAGAAGGCTCGGACTGTTTCTCTGTATTTGTACAGACCCTGACAACTGCAGCCTCCCACTTCTCTGCTGCAGGGAACAAAACCACAGGCTGCAGCACAGAATTCCATCTAGCCCACAGACTGCCTTTCCAGGATCCCCAAGCTGCAGTGATACTGTGAAACTGTAAGACGCTGCAGTGAAACTCTGTACGTCCATCTGCCAGTGACAGTGCAGGAGAGAGAATGTCTCATCCATACAGCTTTCAGGAAAAACCCTCTTTCCTATTGGTGTCCATACGAATGCTAGACACCAATCACAAGCTCTTGATCACTGACTGTCAAAAGTGAAATTCCAAAGGGGTAGCCGTGTTAGTCTATTGTAGAAAGACAACAGAGTCCTGTGGCACTTGTTAATAGCTGTGTTGAAACAGATGAATAACAAATCACAACTTCAAAGAGAAACTGCAGAACTCGAACTTATATGCAAATTTGACTCAGTTGTCTTGGGGTTAAACAGGGACTGTGGATTTTTCTCTCATTATAACAAGTGATTTGACCTCCCCCTCCTCTATGTGCTGTTCCCCAGTGTTTGAATCCTAACACCTATTTTGATTTGCTGTTACAGCCTGACCTGATGCTATGTCATACACTCCCCTGCATTTAATTTCCTCCCATTCTGTAACTTTCCCATCTTCAAAGCGTCTGACGAAGTGGGATTTTCTCCCACGAAAACTCATGCGATAAATAAATCTGTTAGTCTTTAAAAGTGCCACAGGACTCTGTTGTCTGTCAAAAGTGAGTTTTGTTTCTTCCCAGCACAAGCCTTGTGATCGATTACCACAACTACCCTGTGGATTCCTCACCAGGAACGGGCTCCGCACTGGACATGAGCACAAGTTTCCTTGGTAAAAGCACAGAGGGCAGGAAGCAATGGTGGAGTTTTGGCTGATTCCTTCTTGGTGAAACCAGGTGGCATTTGACTCCCCTGCAGTAACAGAGAGCAGGAGTACACGTGAAAAGCTGCAGAGGTGCTATAGTGCTTGAAGACGCTACCTACCTGATGGGAGAGAAGCAGTTCCATCAAGCTAGCGCAGTCCACACCACAGTTAGGTCACTATACCCGCGACGCTCAGGGGTGTGGATTTTTGACACCCCAGCCCGATGTAGCTATACCAGTGTATGTCTTTCGTGTAGACCTGGCGTGAGCTACAAACACCTAGCCATTCATTTATAGAGTCCCACCTACCTCACCATCGAGGTGCCGGAGACCAGCATCAATAGCGTCAGTGTGATTGTACCTCAAATTAGGATGGCAGAAGTGAAAGGCACAACGAAGACAGTAGCTACTGAAATGTAGCCGTGGCTGCAGCTGTGACAATATGGGCGAGAGAAGGTAGGTGAGGTACCACCTTTTTTTGGACCAACTTCTGTAGGTGGAAGGAACAAGCTTTTGAGCTACACAGACGTCTACACAGCCCTGAAGAAGAGCTCTGTGTAGCTTGAAAGCTTACGCCTTCCACCTACAGAAGCTGGTCCAACAGAGACAAAAGCCTTGATATGCAGATTAATTGCAACTGGCACATAATTTGTTGATTACAATCCATCCTACCATGCAACACTGTATTCCCAACCCTACACATTAAATATCTTGAGAAAGGCCCCCAAAATCATGGGACTGATTTAACTGTAGAATTTTTTTTTTTAAATCAGTTCTTTTTATTCATCCTCTGGAGTTTGCGCCTTCGGAGGATACCTGGGGCACATTTTCAAGGTTTTCTTCACAACCAATCTGGACAGAACAAATAAAAGCTGAGAGTCCCATATATTCATTGTCTCCAGGCTTTCAAGAGAAACATCAGCTATTGTGACAAGTTCCAGAGGAGTAGCCATGTTAGTCTAGTTCAGCAAAACAAACAAGGAGTCATGTGAATTTGTTAGTCTTTACTCATGCAATAAATAAATCTTAGTCTTTAAAGGTCCCACATGACTCCTTGATCAGCTATTGTGAGGCTCACGATAAAATTGTGAGTTAGCAACAGAGCAATAGGTTCTTCAGTACTGAGTATTTAGCAAAGACAGCTCATGATATGAAATTGATTTGGAACTTTTGATTGGTGTCTGGCATTCACAAAGCAAAGGGAGGGTCTCTTGGCTCCGCCAGTTCCTTGGGTGTGTGTCCAAAACAATCTCTCTCCAAAGCCAAGAAGTTCCTTGGAAAAACTAGGTGGCTTGCAAAACTCAGAGCTCAGAAATCAAATTGAATCTTACACTTTCTTGGATGTGCTTGTACTGCACATTGTGTTTGTAGTGTATTGTGCTTGCACAAGATTTAATTTGTTCCTACACAGATTCACAGCCTTTTTGGCCAAAAAGGACCACCGTTATCATTTCGCCTAACCTCCCGCATAGTGCTCTAATAGACTCAGAACCTCTGAGTTACTCAAGTCCTCAAATCTTGCTTTTCAAGTTACAGAGAATCTACCATTTACCCTAATCCAAAACCACCAACTGCCCCATGCCGCAGAGGAAGGAAAAACTCCCCTCTGGTTTCTCTGCCAATATAACCTGAGTGAAAATTCCTTCCCAACCATCTCCAGTGACAGCCACCAGCTAGACACCTGGAAATAATTCTTTGTATTAACTCAGAACTCTCCCCTTTTAGTGTCCTATCTAGCAGCCACAGAGGGGCCACATACCATTGTAGGCAATGTCATCAGACCAACCCCTCCATAAACTTACCAAGCTTGGCTACAGGATAGGGTAGAATTTATCCTAACCTAAGGAGCTACCCTGCTTTAATGTTTCTCCACTTTCTCAACACAGACACCCCCAACTTCTTGTGAAAAAATCTGGGTAATATAACTCAACAAGAAATTTCTTGTAGTAAGAAATACTATAACTACAAACACCACTAGAGGTGCTCAAAACACTACATGCATGTATCAAGCACTAGTCACTATCTAATTACCCTGAACTGAAGCAAAGAAATGTAGGAGTAAAAAATGGAAGTAAAACACTGTATTATAAGGGGACAAAACCCAGAATAACTCACCTGCCCTACAAAGTAATCCAAGAAGGCACAGACCCAATTGGTGTTATATAAATAAGATGCAGGTTCTTGGCACCTCCAATGCTGGGCTACTACTCAAAAGCATTGGATTCCAAAGAGCTATGCACAAACGCATGCAGGTGTGTCACCAGTAAAGTGTACCTTTGATGTACCACTATATGGTTTTGGCCAGCACGCAACACTGCAGTGCCTTGCAAATCAACAACCAGCCATTGCTTCTTCATGCCCATGCCCCCCCAGTAAATGTTAAAGTCTCCTTTCCAAAGGGTCTCAATGCACTTAGCCCCACAGCATGCCAGACAGTGAAAGGGAGAAAGGAGGTGTGACCAACTCAAGGACGCGCAGACAGGGAGCCTCACAGCTGAGAAGAGAGCCCTGGACTCCTAAATGCTCCCATCCACCTACTAGACCCTGCTCTGGCCCCCAATGCTTTCTGGGTTGTCCAACCCACAGCCCAGGGGCCAGAACGTGGCCCACCAAAGGCTGCTACCCAGCCCACTGGGTGCAGTGGCAGCCCTCCCTGCCCGCACACCCAGCTGGAGCTGAGGACTAGCCCCCTGCACTGCACCATCCAGGACTGAGGCACAGAGGTGGGTGTGGAAGATCAGGCACTTCTGGCTGGGAGGGGACCCTGCTGCAGCTGCAGGCTGTGCAGCTCCCTTCCCCTTGGGAGGCTTACCTTTCCCCTTCCGCCCAACATCGCCCTCTCCCCTCACATGCTGGACAAGTCTAGCAGGAACTCACACCAGTCCAGCACTCCTGGAGCCCACACTTTGCCCCAACTGGCTGGGACACTATAGGGGGCAGCTCTCTGTGAGAGTCTGGCTGGGGGAAGCAGCCTTCCCCCTCCATCCAGGTTGCTGAGGGCAGGGGCCATGTGAACCAGAGCTCCCAGTTCCCTTCTTCTCCCCCCTCATCTCCCTGCTTCCAGACCAGTTCATTTGGGAACCACTCTTGCAGCCAGCCTGGGGCAGTGAGGGGAAGCCATTTCCCACAGCCAAGCCTCCAAAGGCAGAAGGGACCAGGGTTGGAAGAGGATCACCGTTCACTCGCCCAGCTGCCAGGACGAGTAGCCAAATGGGTGATGGGGCACAGTGGAAGGACAAAGCCAACCCCCTCCACCCCAGTAAGTGGGGCAGGGAGTGGGGAGAATACAGCAGCCATGGGCAAGGGGGTGATCCATCAGTCACATGACCAGTTGCGTGTCCACTCTTCATCTCCAAAACGCCTCACTCCACCAGCACCTACCACCAAAATGTAAGCTGGCACCTGTGCCTCCCCTGTAGCCCCATGCCAGCCAGCTGGGCACAGCAACAGCAACTCCTCCCACCCAAAACTTGCTCACCAGCCCCTGAGTGAGAAAAGCATTGTAATGTGGCCCTTCACACTAACAGGTTGGACCTCCAAAGGCACCTGCTTCAAACCCTACCTCTTGTCTGTCCTCTGACCTTTCTCAGGAGATGCTGGTGTGAATGAGAAATTCCAAAACTGTACAAACACTATAGATGTGAATCACTAACAGCTCCTCAGTGTCAGGCAACTGGCTTCCACCCTACTCAAGGGGCCTCACAGTCAATGAAAATTTTCCCATTGACTAAATTTTCCCAGCATCCAGCTCTGAAAAGCTGACATGGGAGCAGCCAGTTTCTGGATCCATGTGGTTTTTTCTAGCTATTCCATTAGGAACCAGAAAGACTGCCCCAAAGGAACCCTCCCCCAGCCAGCAGCTCTTATCTCATGCCGGTGAGAGAACAAAGGCCACATTCACATTCCCAGCGGCAAGTCTCTCCTCCCCTCTACCATGATTCCACAAGCACATCAGCAAACCCAGGGATAAACCAGAACCAGTTGCTCTAATTTCTGTGAGCTTTCAAAGAGCTGTCAAAGGTGCCCGGAGAGCAGGGCTTCTGCTCCCAAGGTAAAAACCCTGTGCCACATTTCTGAATGGATTTTAACAATCACAGCCATAGAACTATCGTGTTGAAAATAGCTTGCAGAGGATGGCAGGGCTGGTAGACCCTAGAGACCCATCCATCACTGTTGCAAATTCAGGACACAGTGCTTTGGAAGAGACCTGATTTTACTGCCGTTTAAGAGAAAGTGCTTAGAAATGCTCTTCAAAGGAGGTTTTCATTCCTAATAGATGGATGCAATTTATCACCAAACAAGCACTGAGAATCAGGGGGAACACCCACTAAACATGAGAAGCGAAGGGTGTACAGGAGCTAAATAAAGAACATGTGATTAAAGCCTATAGGTTACCGCTACCAGAAAACAGGAAGGGAGGACAGTCACCTGTGCTGCAATGTGTAGCATGCTGTCTCTCTGCACATGCAAAAGGAAGGTCAGTCACATTTGCATGTGTGCGCACAGGAGCGGCCTGCCATGTGCCTCTACCTGTGGAGGGAGCAGCTCTGCAGCCTACACAGAGCAATATCATGGGATAGTGTACAAGGAACATCTACTGTAGACTTGCATGCATGGAACGTTAGCTACCTGTCAGATCAATGGGGGGGGGGGGGGGGGGAAGCAACCTCTATGTGTGAACTTGCCTGCTTGGAGGGCCAGATTTCTGTCCCTGGGCCAGCACCTGCCTACTAAGCCAGATTCACAATTCCTCTCCAGCTCCTTTAAAAGAGCCATAGAGCAGCTGTAAAAGCTGCTTGGGGAATTCCCAGCAGGTGGACAGCAGGGCTGGCCCACAGGCCCCCAGCACAGTGGTGCACCATAGGAGCAAGGTCGAGGTGTGTGGACGGTGCAGACAGACTGTTCTCAGACTCCCCAGCTGCCCCAAGGGTCCATAGGCCCCAGTGCAAGGGGTCACATCCCTGAGCTGCTCCGACCCTCTCCAGGGTCTAAAAGTCCAGCCCAAGCCAAGGAGAGGCGCAAAGCAGGTCGCCTTTACCTCCCGCTTAGCTCTCTTCCTGCGCTGAGTGTGAATCCAGCCCCCAGCCCAGGACCTTCTGAGCATTCCTCACGGTCTAAGGAGGGCAGGACAGGCTCTGATCCAGTCTCGAGGCCAGCAGGGCCTGAGCAGGAAGTCGGCCCTTGCCCAGCACCGGCCACGGCCTGAAGCCCAGAAAGAAACGTCGCTCCCTGCTAAATCCAGGAGCCCAGGCAGGGAGGGGGAGGGAGCATTCCCTAATGATTTCGGCTCCAGCTGCTCCTGGGGGCGGGGAGTTTGCATTGCACCAGCCTCAGGGCCACGCCCGGGGTGCAGAGTGAGGACAGCTACGTGCAGGGGTTTGGGGGAGCCTTATTCATGCTCCCGCAGGCTCAACTCGGCCACAGCCTTACCTCCGACCCTCCTAGAGCCCTTCAACTTTGTCTCAGGATCAGCTCCTTTCCCTTTTCCGTCAACCGCGGGCCCGCGCCTCCGCTGTGCATGCTGGGAGTTGTAGTTCATCCTCCCTGGACGGGTTCCAGGAGGCGACACTAATTAATTGCCTCCGGCCACAGAGCTGGCGCGCGCAACGAGCCCGCATAGAACTAAACTACACTTCTCAGAGTGCATTGCGCCCTCAGTCCACAGGCGGGGCCTCTTAAAGACATAGGGCACGTGTGGCTTTTCCCCCATCACATACATGGGAAAAGACCGCCTCTAGCTAGCTAAAGTTCTGGCCCAGTGCCGCCTCCTGCTGGGTCCGGCTCTCCGGACCTGCTTCAGCTAGGGGTCTGTAACCAGTGATTCCAGGAGGAGGCTCCCTCACAGCTAGATGCTTAGCAGCAGCAGGCTTTGCCGGGCACAGGACGTGGCCGAGAGAATGCAGCCTGGCACACCCCAATAAATCGTAGAAATTTTTTCAGCATGGAGAGAAGGAAAATGAAGCCATCTCAAAAAGGGTGCCCCCGCTGCAGAGAAGAGCCTCATCTGCCTCTTTATTAGAATGTCTTATTGTCCTGATTAAGAAAATTAATCTCTGATTATTATCTGAGCCCCCGTGGAGCGAGGTGCGGCACATGTGTGTAGGCACAGTGAATCTGTCGGAGATCTTCATTCTAATTACACAAAGGCTGGAGGGAAAATAACCTGTCAGAGGTCGCACAGCAGGGAACACATGACCTAATTCCTTGCCACTAGATAGTGGTGCCTCTCGGCTACAATTAAAGTGCAATTAAAATGCAATGTCCCTTTCAAAGTAATTGGTAGAGTTAAGCTATAAAACCAATCCCCCAGCTCACAGATATCAGGGCTCTATAGCAGTAGAATAAGCAGGGGATTCCTAAACACTAGTCCCAGCACTTCCAGTGATTCACTGGATGACTTTGGGGAAGTCTTTGCCCCTCTGGTTCCCTCTATCAGGAGGAAAATTATACCTTCTTCATGGGAGAATTAGTATTTGGAAGTAGATTTAAGATCCTTAGATAAAGATGCTATGGAATATCTTCAATTGTTTTTAACGTTGAAAAAATAATAATACTCTCAAGCGGTTTGTTGTATGATATTTTGAATTCCAAAGAGTTAAATGAGTTCAGAGAAGTGAGACACAAAGAGGATGAGCTGAACTCTGTATTTAGGGAAAATCTCTATGGCTCAAAGCAGTTTTACTTTAAAATGAGCAATTAATTCAAAGCAAGAAGAGAGAGCATGGCAGGGCTGATAACACATGAGCCTAGCTCTGCAAAGGGACCACAGTGCTGAATGAATCTCTGGAACAACACCCTTGCACAGAAGATGAGTTAGGTTCTCAGACTCACTGTACAATGAATGAGGAAAGACAGATACCTTAGAATGGAATCCACAAAAGCCAGCACACTAAGCCTATGCTGGTTCATGGGAAGAGTCGAATAAGATTGGAACACACCGCTTTGGTGTGTGCGTTAACCACTGAACTATGGATATTCTGATAGGAGGGTTCCTCAGGCTCCCTGCTGAAGCTGTCCCACTGTGTATTAATGAATTAAATAGTCATTTGACCAGAGAGCGAGCAAGCAGGAAGACCTCTGTATCTGGTGGTTAAGGTTAGGACAACTATATGGGAGATCCATGGTCCAGTTCCTCTGCTCTAATCACTCTTCCATTATCTATCTGCAGTGGAACAACATAAACAGGAGAAATGAGGAAATGTGTCTTCCCCCAAATCAAAATATCCCATAGCTCAGTGGTTAGAGCACCCACCAGCAGAGAGGTGGGAGACCTCTCTTCAACTCCTTTCTCCTCCTCTGGTAGATTGGGAGTTGAATGTGGGCCTCTATCCCTGAGTTATAAAGTGGATGCTGCTGCTGCCTCTGCCTACCAGATTGCAAATGGAATCTGATTTGGTAGGCAGGCTCTGGGCACTACTACCAGATTGAGCCTTGTTTGTGACTAAGGCAGATTAACACATTTCTTCCCACTGAATTGTGCAGGGGCTAGTTAAGACAGGCATTCTGAGGCTTAGGAACTGAGGTGCTTACAGGGTTCATTGGTGGACAGATTCAATGCAGCCCAAACTAGCACTTAGGCATCTTCCCCTGGACTCAGGTGCCTATGGACCTTGTGAGTATAGGCCAGGGAGGTTAACAGTAGTGGGGAACAAGACTGGCCTGCACAATGCATGTGCAGAAGGGGTAGCTTGCCACAAGCCATGTCCTACGGGCCATGTGGTGTGTCGTGCAAGGCAGGCTCTGCAAGCTGTCACCAAAACAAACCCCAATTGCCTCCCTCTCCATTTTGCCTCAGCAGCTCCCCTCTCTTCTCCCCAGCCACTGTGGCTTTTATTCTAGGCGGGCACGATGCATGCTGGGAATGGTAGTTTGCCCTTCCTCATCCGTTCCAGGGGAAGAAAGTCTCAGGAGGGCCAGGTGACTACAAGTCCCACCAGCCCCAGCGGGAGCAGCGGCTGTGCGCGCAGTGCATCACGGGAGTTGTAGTTTCCTCCCCCCAGCAGCTCTGTCGTCTGACTGAGCTCTTAGCCCCGCGCGGACTACAGTTCCCAGCGCCGCGTGGGACCGCCCCCCCCCAACCCTGCTGGCGGGCGGGGGCTGTCCCGGGCCGGTGCAGGGGGCTGCTGCGCTGGGTGGGCGTCTGGACTAGAAAGGCGACACACACTGCAGCCGACCGGGAGAGATCCCGTCGTGCGGCTCGCCCGGGAAGGAGGCAGCGTCCAGTCTCCGGGTACCCGCAGCAGAGCAAGGTGCAGATGCCGCCGCGCGCAAGGGGAGGCTGGGCACAGGGGGCGCAGCCAGGGGGCTGCTGAGTGTACGGGAGGCGGTGAATGCTGCGCGGCGCAGTAGGGCGCGCAGGATACTGAGCGGCGTAGGCGGCTGCTGGGTAGCGCGCAAGGGGATACCGAGCGGCGCAGGAGAGGAGGCAGGATGCTGAGCGGCACAGCAGGACGCTGCTCAAGCCGACTGTGGAGATGCTTGCCCCCCTCCCCTCCCCTCCCCTCCCCCGCACCTCACGGAGTCCGTCTGGCCCCTTTCTCTCCCCGCCTGGCCGCTGCAACCGCCTTCCTGGGTTTCCTTCACTGCGTGCGGATTGAGCTTCGTGGGGCGGGGCTCGGGAAGCACTGAAAGACCGCAGATCCGCCGGGAGCTGCCCATTCTCCCCTACCCTCCCCGCGATTTCTTCCGATCTCCCCTCGCCCCAGTGCACTGCCGAGCCGGAGCCAAGCGGAGTGGCTGGGGTCGGGTGCGTTTGCAAACACGGGGGCTGACTTTCCAGGCGTGCTCCTCAGGCGCTAGCCCCGTGGCACGGATTTTTAACCCTCCTGGGTCGCAGCTCGAGGAGTCTCCAACTGGGGTTTCCTCTCCCTCTTGCGATCTTTCCTCCCCCTTGACCCCAGTATCTCTTGCTCCACCTTTCTCTGGCCCGGCAGAGAGGAGTGAAGTGCCGTTATTTACAGCCGTGGTGGCTGTGGACCCTGAATTGTCTCGAGGGGGGAACCCAGCTTGGGCCAAACGGAAATTTCCAAGGGCCATTTGGCCTTTGGTAGGTTTCTTCTGGAGCCCAGGCAATGTGGCTCTCTAGATAAGCACCTCAAAATTGCTTTGTGCTTTTTTGTAATGGTTCCTGAGGTGAGTCTAGTATAGGCTGAAAGTGGGGGACCAGGGTGAAACCTGGTGGGTCAATGTGTGGGACTCTGCTAAGGGTCTGAAATAAGAGGTAACACAGGCAGCTGCTGTGTGGGGAGCCTGTTGGGGGGGCAGGGTGAAATGAAGAGCAGTGTAGCTTAGAGAAAGTCTGACATGCCAACATTGCTTTGCCTTCGCATCCAGTGAGGTGTGCAACTGTCGATTGTTGCTAAGGTGTTTTTTCTTCTTTGTGCCCTCCCAGTGCCATGTGGCCCTTGGCCATTGTGCAAAAATCAATTGTGGCTTCTCTCCCAGCCCTTTGCTGTCTCAAGTCTGGGATCTCAAAGTCAAGTTGTGTTCTTCCTGGGGTATGCCTAGCTCAGGCTAGGAAAGATTTTGTAGTTAATGTTTCCTTGCTGGGTGACCTAGACTGGAAGGTTGAACTCGGGATGCAGAATTCCTGTTGCTGGGCTGCCGGCATTAAAAAAAGGAAGAACTTGACCAGCAAAAGTCAGCAATTGTGGCCCCCAGCAAGCAGTGCTGCCTCTTTACAGTGTCTGCCAGTGGTCACTGGGCTCTTAATGTCTATACCTGGGAGCCAGGAATTGTAGCAGGCAGAAGAGGAAAAAAAGTCTGGATGCTGTAAAGCCAATAGGGTGTGGTTTCTCCAGGAGGCAGGCTGGATGAACTCACCATGTCAGGAGGCCAGTCCGTGGGGTTGGGTTCTGTGGGTATTTCCAACCTGCTGCTGAGAACTAGCCACTCCCTCTGAGCGTGTTTTATAGCCCTAATAACTGATGTCTGCTCTTACCTCTGGCTAGGGCTAAGAACAGCTGACTGCATGCTATGTGCACATGACCTGCTGCTTCCTCTTCTGCAGCATGGTTGCATTTTCCTTGTGTTCAGCAGAACAAATAAGGAGTCCTGTGGCACTTTTAACGTCTAACATTTATTTATCGTATGAGCTTTCGTGGGAGAAAAATCCCACTGCATCAGATTTTCTCCCATGAAAACTCATGTGATTAATGAATGTGTTAGTCTTTAAAAGCGCCACAGGACTCCTGGTTTGTTTTGCTAACACGGCTACCCTTCTGGAACTTGCGTTTAGTATGATCTGTGGCGCTCTTGCCTCCTTAAATGAAACCATGTGCATGCAGAACCAATGGCCATTAAGCTTATAGCTTGATTTCTCCTTCCACTCGGACAGCTGGTGGTGGGATGTGTCCGTTAAGCAGTAAGGGGCTTTCATAAGTATTGCCTGCCGTCTGCCAAGCTGCTGCCAATGCACCACTTTAAAGAAAGGTCTACATGTGCTCCTAGAGATTGTGCTGTCCTCTGCATTGTGGCTGGGGGCCTGGAGAGGAGAATACTTAAGAGACCCAAATTGGAAGCTAATGGGTTAGGCAAGTGGCGGATACCTCTGCAAATTGGGACTTTATTGTCATGTCTCCTGTAGACATGGGCTGATCAGTGCCTCAAACTCTCTTCTGCTCTAGAAAGTGTCCTCTGAGGTGGGGTGAAGTACATTGCTGCAGTGGGCAAGTTTTTCCTTCCCATTTGAATCGCTGCCATGTGATGCCGTGACGGGCTGAGGCATGGATGAGAAGCTCAACTTGGAAGTTGTGCAGTGTGCAGGCACGAGCAGATTTGATCAGAGCCAGATGTTCTGTCTGCAGCAGTGACTGGGGTGTGACAGGATGCTCCCCAAATCCAGTCTGGTGTGCTGCTATGACCACTTGAACCCCACTCCTGAACCCCAATTCACCCCACTCTGCTGGGTGACCACTCACTCCTGAGTCAGTCCACACCAGCCACCAGCATGTAATTGGTCCCAGGCAGTGGGTGTAAATCCACTAGCCACACAGGTGTTGGTCCCCAAGCAAGCACACCCAGCCCCAGACACTACCCTGGGAGCCACTGCCTTACAGGGATTGGGACCCACTCCCAATCACCTTAGTCTCAAGTCCGTCCACTTAACAAAGAAGTGGATTGTGCCCAGCCTTCCACATCCATACCCTCCAAAGACCACACAGCTTTAAGTAAAACAACTACTAGTTTATTGATCAGAGTCTGATTTCAAGTGAGAACATGGCCAATCAAGGCCGAATCATACTATAAATGAGTCAGGAGTGACCACTATCAAATAAAAGGTAAAACCGCATGCTACTCTAACATCTCTACCTAAACTGACCTCAGAGTCCAAGATTATGCGCATGGTGTTCGGTTGTTTGATGTTTTACAGCCATTCTCTGCCTGTTCTCAGGCAGGGCCCCGATCTTGCTTGAAGTTGGTTGCAAGATGGTGTCTTCACCGGCCAAAAGCCTGCAGCTTCTCCCCTCTCACAATCTCTCTGTCTTTGTTTTAACAAACTGCTGACAGCCTCTCCCCTCACTGTCCTGTTGTGAGATTCTCTTCACTTCTACCTGAGCCAGGGAGGGTATTAGCATTCCCTTTGACATGTAAATCTCCAGCCACTGTGCTAGAGAGAGTCCTGAGAGTCTGAACCCTGTATCATGCTTCACATCTGTACATACATGTTGCTGTAGGAAACATGGCCCCATGGTAACCACGTGGAACACGTTCTGAGCATTCACAAAGGAACCTGGTATAGCGTAATTGGCATCAAATCACACAATTATACTGCAAAATTGAACAGAAAAGTTATACAGGTCATGCGCTAGAGCTGCGTGGATGTGCATCCCGTCACATGGGGCAAGGGGGAAGGAGGGAGAAAGGAAACTGTTAACCTTGTAATCTGAGATGGGTAGATTCTGCAGTCTAGGGTTTATTGAAATCTTTCCTTTCTGTGGGGATCGCTCAAGACAGTGTTTGTGGTTCTTGTTGTGACTCCGTACATCTGTCCAAAGAGTTTTCATCTTGGCCACATTTACAAGGAGCTGACGCTTTTAAAATAGGTATAGAGAGAGATGCCCAAAGACCAGAGACTTAACAATGGGATGTGGTTGCTGGAGTCCTAGATAACAGGGTGGGGGGTTTCTGTCATTGGTAAGTTGTATCTCAGCACTCAAGTGCTGTTGGTTTAATAGCCTGAAATTGGCAGCTTCCCAGCTTTATTAAAGGCTCTGGCCAAGCCAAGGTGATGGAGTCTGTTGGACTTCGTCAGCAGTTGTTAATTAGAATGGAAATCCGAAGAGAAGCTTGCATGGTGGGTTTCTGGTGTGGAGTTGGCTGCTTTCTGCCAACTCCTTCCTGAGGAGCAGGAGTGGAGGTCACTTCCTAGCATTGACTGTGGGTCCTGTCCTGCGGGGTCTCTGTGTGCACTGTGTTTTGGGCCTCTGGGAATTGTGTGCTTGGAAGATTCCTCCATTGGAAAGGCAGGTCTTGCAGCTATAACAACATGTGGTACTTGTACATAGCACATCAGGGTATTGCTCCTCAGTCCCTGAGACCTAGAGGAGCAACAGGCAGAACCAAAACATTGGAGGTGAGTTGCTGGAGATCCTGCAGTCAGGACTAGGTTGTAGCTGTGTCTGTCCTCCAACTATTTATGAGATTCTTTTGTCCATTGAGCCCAGTCCTTTAGGTGGTGTGTGTGTTTGGGCAAGCCCAAGTGTGGTGCTGTGTTCTGTGCAGGTCCCAGAACTGGGAGCAGTGAGCGGTCTTGGTAAGTGTGCTCTTTGGGAATGGCCTTTTAAAAGCCCAAAGGGGGTTAGGTGCTTGGAATCCTATGTTCCCAACTGAGCAGTGTGGGGTCTGGCAAGCCACCAGAGATGACTGCAACACCTGCTCCCCCATCCTTTGCTCTCACTGTCAAATGCTACTGTTGGAACACGTGTTAACAGGCGCGATGCTGAGTGCGGTTGTACAATGACACAGCCCCATGCAGTGTGGCCATCACAGGGCTCCAGAACAGGGCTTCTCCTTCCTCATCTGGGCAAAGAGCTGGGGCGGAAGTAGAGAGCACGGAGGTAAGGAGAGGTTGTATGGTGGCAAGGCAGGGAATAATGTTCAGCTCTCCTGGCTCTCCCCTTTCTAGTGGCCTATCCCCTTTAGCAGGTGCAGGCTGCTCTGTTGGCTGAGCGACACCAGAGAGAGTCATTGCTTGTTAAGGCCAGAAGGCACCTTGGTGATCATCTGGTCTGACACGGGCCAGGGGATCGCACCAAATGGTTCACTTCCCAAACCAATAATAGTCAATGCTTTGTCTGCATTGTGGTAGCATCAGGGAGCCACAGCCATGGCTCAACGCTGCCCGTGCACCGAACAGGGACTCTCAAAGCAGTTCTGCAGCTCTAATGTACTAGACTCCACCCCAGGTTCTTTTCCCAAGCATTTTAACTTCTCCCCCATTAGATAATTTGACATGGCATATGTTTGTGCAGCACCGAGTGCATTGGGCCCAACCTGGCTGTGGGCTTTAGATTCTTTAGATTTCCACTGTAAACCGACTTATCGGTTGATTAGAGCCTTCTTGTGAAATGAGCTTTTCCCTATATCCGTCTCCTTATGGAAGAGACAGAAGAAGCTTCATTGCTTGGCCTCTACATAACCGTGGCCAAACTAGTCAACGTAGGACAGGGCCCTTTGTCAGTATGGGGTTACACCAGATGAAATGCTGGGCCTCCTTTCTCTAGAGTCTGGTAGAGTGATGCTTTGCAATACTTGCGCCAGATACTTGAAATCTTCTGTCGCTGGCTGCAAAATGCCAGATGTGGAGAGTCACTGATGCAGATGCCACGTCCAAATGAATCCTTCCTGTTTGGAGCCAGGCGTGCCTGGAAGTGGCGTGGGGTCCTGATGGCAAAGGCAAGCTAGAATTCTGCCCTCCATGTAGGATGTGGGCTTTGCACAAGGATTGGCTTTCCCAGAGGGAGGGACATAAGACCTCTGCGCTGGACTTTCTGCTCTCCTCTGCTCCAGCAGCCCTGCTGATGGGCATGCTTGTGTAGAAAAGGTGCTGGGACCTGGTGACGTTCCAGCTACACTGATGTTCATGTGCAGGTCTAAGTGGCATAGTGGTTAAACTGGCCCAGCAGTTTGGATGCTTTGGATGCTTTCATAGTATCAGTGAGTAATAGCAGACTGCCCGTGTGCTCCTGCTACTGCTGTTCTAGCTAATGGCGCCGCAGCCAGGGGTAGTCTTTAAGCACTGTCCTCTGTAGGTGCCATCTGAGCTGCCTCATGGACTGTCTGGCTTGGAAACGCAATGCTGCTCTGGTTCTGCTCCTGTAGGCACCACAGCACGTGCGTGGGTGTGTGATGCCCACAACCATTCTCACTGGAGAGCTGAGCAAAGATAAGTCCATATGCAAAGGCCTGCCAGGTCCTGGCCCATGTGAAATCTGCAACACAGTGGGCCAGGTCACTTCAGCTCCCTTTGGTCCTGGCTGTGTTCTCTCCAGCTCAGGGTTATGGCTTGTCAGAATGGGGAACTGCTACCCATTCTCTGGATCCAGGGGACTCCATTCTCTGAAGTGGCCCATCCAGCACGAAATATGTAATGCCACCTCTTAGGTCCAGTGCCCTGTGTGGAATATGTCCGCCATGCGCAACAGCGATGCCTCCAGCCGGGGTGCCTGACTGCCATTGCGACATGTTCTCTAAACACAAGGGAGCTCTTGCTGCTGGCCGGTCTAGTCACAGCTGAGCTGGGCTCTGATCTTCTAGCTTCAGGAGATCTGGTTGGATGCCTCTCTTCTGTCAGACAAGAGCTGCTGAACTCAGGCTATGTACACACTACCATTTTTAACGCGCAATAATCCTCTTCCGCATTAATTCTCCCGTGGCTGTTGTTGCGCGAGATCGCGTACACACCATGCTTGCTCGAACGGAACAAAGCCCCCCCCCTTCTGATCGCAGTCCTCCAGTAAAGCAAAGGGGATTGTGGGTACCTATCCCAGAGTCCCCAGTATCATCTCCCGTGGTGCATTCCGCTACCGACGCTACCCAGCAGTTGCCAATAGCAACGAGCGCGAATTTCAAATTGAAGCAACCGGTTTCCGGAACTGCCTTTTAATAATCAACATGGATTCTGCTGTGATCTTGAATGCTGCCTTCAGCATTGTGAACACAGCCCAGATTCTGTTGCGGTTTGCCTTTGGCTATGATTCAGAGCATGACACGGATGACTCGGTCTCGGATAATGACAGCATTGAAAACAAAACGGACATTCTGATCAGTTTCGTGGACCAGCAACACAGCCTGAACCGCCGTGTTTGGTCCCGGCAGACGAGCACAGACTGGTGGGAACGAATCGTCCTTCAGCTGTGGGATGATGATCAGTGGCAACAGAACTTTAGAATGCGGAAAGCCACATTTATGGAGCTATGCCAGGACCTTGCCCCTGCCCTTCGATGCAAGGACACGAGGATGAGACCCGCCATGACCATGGAGAAGCGTGTGGCTATCGCACTTTGGAAACTGGCGACTCCAGACTGCTACCGCTCGGTCGCAAACCAGTTTGGGGTTGGACGCTCGACCGTTGGAGTGGCACTGTCACAAGTATGCAGAGCCATCAACCGTATTCTGCTCAGGAGGATGGTGACCCCGGGAAACGTGAGGGAGATCATCGCAGGATTTAATGAGTTGGGCTTCCCGAACTGTGGGGGTGCAATAGATGGGACTCACATCCCTATTCTCGCTCCCGACCACCTTGCCTCTGAATACATAAATAGGAAAGGATACTTTTCGATGGTTCTACAGGCACTGGTGGACCACCGTGGTCGCTTTATGGACATTAATGCTGGCTGGTCTGGAAAGGTGCACGATGCACGCATCTTTAGAAACTCTGGACTATTCAGAAGGCTACATGCGGGCACCTTTTTTCCAGACGAGAAAATAATTGTGGACGGTGTAGAGATGCCAGTGGTGATACTTGGGGACCCCGCCTACCCACTGATGCCTTGGCTCATGAAGCCGTACACCGGGAAGTTGGATCCTGACAAGGAGCGTTTCAATTACCGGTTAAGTAGATGTAGAATGGTTGTGGAGTGTGCCTTTGGCCGTTTAAAAGCGCGCTGGAGAGCGCTGTATGGCAGGCTAGATCTTCATGAGGACAAGATCCCAATAGTTATTTCTGCTTGCTGTGTTCTTCACAATATATGTGAAAGCCGGGGGGAGAGATTCAAGAACTCATGGACCATTGAGGCACAACGTCTGGAAAATGCCTACCAGCAACCAGACACGAGGGGTATCCGGGGGGCGCAGCTAAGGGCAGTTCGCATAAGGGATGCATTAAAAACCCATTTTAGTACTGTTGGTTAAAATTGTACCTTTGAATTTAATTAGTAACCATTTTCTATATTTTTCAACTATTAAAAAATAAGCTCTAAAACTTTTGTTTTTTTCCCATCTAATCATTCATTAAATCAAAAACCGTTAATGTTAAATTTCTGAAACAAATAAAGAAAGTCAGATTAAGTTTAACAAGGTTTCAACTTTATTCAATTAACAGTTATCCAAACTCGGGTTTGAGGGGAGTAGGGACTAAAGGTGGGTATAGGTGCGTGACTCAACTACATACGTTGGGGGGAGGGGTTCTGTTAACATTACACCATGGATGTCCATGGTGGTCTAAAAACTGTCTGGGGGGGGGAATGTGGCGTGGATGCACTGAAAGGCATATGAGGCTGATGATGGGGGGTGCGAGCCTGGAGCAGACCGACCATGCTCTTGAGGAGGTTGGTCTGCTCTTGCATGATGCCTATTAGGGCATCCTTCTGCTGCTCTCTCCTCGCACTGCTCTGTCTCCTGTCCTGCCTACACTGCCTCCTCCATTGCCTTGTCTCCCTCGCAGAAGCCTCATGGAACTGCATGAGCTCCTGGAAGACGTCTTCCTTGCTCCTGCGAGGCCTCTGCCTTATCCTCCTCAGACGCTCAGCTGCAGCTGTAGACTGTCCACCGAAGGTCATTCCTGTTCAGATATGAAAAATGTAGAATGCCGCTATTGTTCTCGCCACGGTCAGGAGCAAATAATGTTGTTCTCCCCACACATTCCTTCAATACACAAGTGGGGACCTATGGGGGGGCGGTAACAAATTTCCCAAAGCTTGGGACGGGTTGCTGAGGTAGTACAACGGAGAGTTGACTATTGCCACACCTAGTTCTGATCCCGTGCCCGAGATGGCTGAAATAGAGGCAGATCTCACACTGCTTAGAGTGCCTCTGCAAGCGAGAATGCATCTCCTTCATGTTACCGACTTCAAGCCGGGACCTTACGCTGCAGGATTGTGCGCAGCAATGGTACCCGCAGCAGTGCTTGCGAGGATGAAAGGAAGAGTGTCCCTGAATGGTGGAGGGCAAAGGAACGCTCTACCATGTAATTTGAAGAGAAGACTCTGGAAATATTTGGATAACGCGTTCAGTGACTTGAAAGGGAACGACTACTTGGAAATCGAGGCATACATTGATGACCTTTTTATGTAATGCTAGTACCACCTTTACACATCTGTAAGGTACAGAACTGAAGATACAGAAAACGAAAACCCCTTGCATAAAAACCATGTATACGCTGAGCTGTAGCAGCTAGAATAGAGAACACTGCGAACGGGACTTACCAGAGCTGCCTTCTGATGATTCCTGGGTAGGCGTGGAGAAGGAATCAGTGGAGCTTGTTTCTGGCTGGGTGGAAAATAACTCCTGGCTCCCCGGGTCGGTGGCTCCGCTCTCTCCGTCCTCGTAGTCTTCATCCTCTGATTCCTCGTCCACAAGTGCCTCGTCGCCTTCTGCTGCCTTCTCTGTCTGGGGTGCAGTCTCTGAAGTGTCTACCGTGCAGTTCGGGGTGGTTGTGGGATCGCCGCCCAGGATCGCCTCCAGCTCCTTATAATACCTGCACGTTGCTGGCGCGGAGCCAGAGCGCCGGTTAGCCTCTCTGGCTCTGTGAAATGTTATCCGCAGCTCCTTCACCTTTGCCCGGCACTGCAGGGTGTCTCGCTCGTACCCCTTTTCGGTCATGGCTTTTGAAATTTGACCGAAAATGTCAAAATTCCTCCGGCTGCCCCGTAACTGTGACTGCACGGCGGACTCTCCCCAGATGCCTATCAAGTCCATCACCTCTGCTGCTGTCCAGGCTGGAGCTCGTTTGCTGCGGCGCGACGACATTGCAAGCTAAGCACACAGAGGCAGCAGCACTGAACAGCGAGGCAGAAGGGAGAGTGGTGAATTCAAAAATTCGCGGGACAGAAGAGGAGGTCGGGAAAAATGACGTCACGGCGATAGAGTACAGGCGGAAGTGCAGAAGGGAGGGAATTTGAATTGTGGGCCATTTCCGGAATTTTCACATTGCGCGAGAAGCGTACACACACGGGCCATCGCGCAACAACTATTCCGCGTTAGCAGCAACCACGCTCGTTTAGGTGGTTTACATTTTGCGCAAAAAGAAGGGACTTAACGCGGAATAACTGTAAGTTGTGTGTGTACGCTCTGTTTGTTATCGCGCAATAAAGGGCTTTATCGCGCAATAACTTTGTAGTGTGTACAAGGCCTCAGCCTGCAGGAGATGCGCTTGAATTGTTTTCATCTCGTAAGGCTTCTTCTATCAGCTTGGCTGGCCGCCTCTCCGAGAGGTTGAGGAAAACCCCTTCTGTGGATGTAGGAAGTGTCTGCCCCATGGTGTTCCAGTGACACGGCTGCATTGCTGTAGCCGTGTTGTCGTAGCAGCTTGCAGTATAGAGGTACTCTTGGAATGGGGTGTGGGGGTTTTTCCTGATTAGTCAGTTTCTTACACTGCCCTTGAACCCTGGACTGCGGCTGTCAGGCAGGTTGGAAGTCCTGTGCAAAGGAGCTATGATTTGCTTTCCCCTTCAGCCTGACTGCTTCGGCAGGGGGAGGGGAAGATGTAGCTTGCTGGCTGTTAAGGTTCTTGACTCTGCCAGTCAGATGTGTTTGCATGTGCACAAATAGCCTGAGCGATGGAGAAAATCTTAGTGCTTTGGCTGGGATGTGAGAGCTGGCGTAGGGCCCCCCGGCAGACAGCATGTCAGTCACGTTTCCTGCTCAGTGTTCCTGCCCTGTTCTGCTTCTTTAGGTTTTCCCTTCCTCATTGGTGTAGATGGCAGATCTCTGTTGCCACCGTTGGAGTCATGCCCTAACGTCGTGGAGACATGACGGCTGAATGAAGCAGGCAGGTGGAGGCGGTTTGACTGGGGAAGCCATTTGCACACATATCTGTAATTGGGCCCTGGTCAGGGTATGGGAAGGCCGATGCACTGGAGCAAAGCTGCTAAAATTGCATGCATTTAATCTATGGTGCATTTGCCAGTGTGAGGCAAGGGCCCAATCCTCCTTCCTGATTTCTGCATGAGGCACTGTACAGGAGTGGCCTCAACCAAAGGCTATGTGCGCTAGGTGAAGAATGTGCGATACCAGCCTGTAATCCCTTTGTGCCACATCTCGCTAGGTTGGCACCCCACTGCCTCTGATCCCACCTGTTACCTCCAGAATGACAGGATGGCTTTCTTTTCTTCATGGAGGGTGGAGGTATATGAATGCAGTCTTTTGTTCCTTCCCAGATGGTAGCTGTCCTGACCTCAGGAAGCTGGACATCCAGTGCGTGACCTTTGTGGTAATGGCATGCTGGCCTTTCTCACTTACAGTCAATTCACACAACAGCCATACAATCTTGAGGGTGGCCCTGTGCAAGGCTGGGAATCTTGGTTTAATTTTTATGGTAGGATTTTGGAACCCTCACTTTAGGGAAGTGTCCAGTTCTTGGAGAGTTGGAGAGAGATCTGTATTTCGCGCCTTGCTTTAGCAGATCTTCTAAGATGCTGTTCAAGGCTTGCACACCAGAGGCGAATATAAACTCCTGTTGGTGCAGCACTCCATTTAGGCCCCCATGCCTCACACCCCAGAGTTTTTCAGCTGCCCTGGAGTGCTCTGCACTCATACTCCTTCCTCAGCCACCTGGGTGCTACTATGTTGAGGATTTCTCGCCTACTCTGCCTGTCCTCCAGCCTCCCTCAGGTCCAACATCACAGTGAGTAGCCAGGCTGCCAGCAGCCCTGAGGAAAATGGCCCCGGTGTTGGGCATGTTCATTTGGCACACCAGTGACGTGAGCCAAGGCACTTCCATTTGCCTCCTTCCAGCAACCTCTGCCATTGGGCTTATTGACCTGTGATCTTGGCTTTGAGAAGCCTTGTTTAAGGTCAGTACCTCCTCTGCTGCCTTCAGCTGGGTCCCTCAGCGAAGGTGCCTCTCCATGTGTCCCTCTTACATGGCTAGAAACCTGTCTTGATTCTGAATCTGGCTGAGCAGACGTGCTCAAACACTGACACTATCAGTAGCTTAGCTGCACAGAATGTACTGGGCAAGTCAGAGCCCTGCCCTCCCCATGACTGTGTAAGTGCCAGGGGAGGCTGCAGGTAGCAACATGCAATGGTCTGATGGGATTTCTGTGACCTGGCTGTGCTGTGTGAGTGGGGGCCTCTGGCTGGCACTGTTTGCCCCCCCTTGACTGCAAGTCATCCATGGGCTCCCCCTGCTCAGCCCCCATTTACTAGGCAAGTCTGAACAGGTGTTGGTGCAGAGCAAGGCCCTGGCTCAGAGTGTGGGTGGAGCAGTCGGACCAGCCAGCGTGGGTGGTGGCCAGCCCGATCTCAGTGAGCCTCCTCCTCCTCACACAGCATTTGGCCTGCTGCAGAGCCCAATGGCGCCTCTCAAACCCCGTGAGGTGTGGTGTGGAAGGCGTCGCAAACCTCTGCTGGAGTGATGGTGGAGAGGAAGAGGAGGAAACTGTTAGTGACTGGTTTCTCTGCCCTTCATGTTCCCCTGAAGATCCTCACCTGGAATTTCAGAGCCACCAGCCCCTCTGTGGAGCAGCCTTCCTGGCATCTCAGTTAGTGCCAATGAGTCTTCCTTCCTCTCTGGGGCATGGGAGACATGGGTTAGCGCCCTCCATGCACAAGGCACTCCCAGTGGGGCACTAGAGGGGCTGTCATGGTGGACAGCAGCCCAGTATCAGAGGGACAACTTTCTGCTCCTGAAGAGGAGACAAGCGGCTGTCCTACCCAGAGCCACATGTTCAATCCCCCATCTGCAAAGTCAAAGTCAAGTGGGCTCTTCCATAGAGAGAGTCTGTCCACAAGGCTACGCTCTGGAGCTAGAGGTGGCCTTCTGGGGGGTGGGGGTGTCTAGGGCTCTCTTCCCTTCCTCCCACACCAAAAAGCCCCTGGAGTAAATTAAAAATATCTTGGCCCTGGCAACGTCCTTGGGGAAGGGATTGGCATTTCAGCTGCTCCAGGAAGCTTGCCAGATGCCGAGGCCGTTTTTTTCCTGACCTCGTGAAGGCAGGGATTGTATTACTCACGTGCCTGCAGACTGCAGCTCCTTCCTGTGTTGTTCCTCGCTAGAGTGCTTCATGCTGATCCACCCTGCCTGTAGTCGGGTGCAGAGACTGTGAGGAGGGTGCCCCAGATACAGCTCATCATAGCAAAGAGGGCTGGGCCTGGGGCAATGGCCCATGGAGCTCTGTGGAACTCCACGGTTCACTCATCCTGGCTTGCTACTTCCATAAAGACTCTTCTCACCACATGAAGGGCCAGGTCCTATGTGCCACTGGAGAGGGTTGTGTTGAGTGGATAAAGGTTCTGGACTAGGAGCCAGGCAGTTGGGGTTCTAGTCCTGGCTAGACAATTCTGTCTCGTGTGCCTTGATTTCCTGTCTCATGCTTTGACTTGTCTAGTTAGGCTGTAGGTTCTGTAGGCGGCTGCTGCTGTGTGGTTCTCAGCACTGCAGGGCTATTAGCAGCTAACAGCAGCAGAGCATGCAGGTGAGCAGGGAGCTCCATATATTGGTCCATATTGCTGTTAGCTGTCGCCCAGCTCTGGGTGGGTTCCTGGAGAATTCAGCAACTGAACCTTAAACCTTCCCTGCTTGGCTGCACCCCACCTGCTGCATGCAGGGATCAGGGATCAGAGGAATGGAGGTTGCAAGAAGCGAGGGGCACATTACATATAAATCCCTGATCCCAGGAAGGAATGGCACTGACACACAACTGAGGGTGAGCAAATAAAGCCAAGCAGGAGGCCGTCTTCAGCTTGCCTCCTTTGTATGTGCCACTGTGAGTTTTTTCAAACAAAGTGCAGTGGGCCGCCCTGGACCTTCAGTGCAGTACCAGCTGTTCCTGCTTCACTAGAGGCCACTGGAGTGCACGCTGTAGTTCATACTTTGCCAGTCTCTGCTCCTTGAGCACTGTAGTTGTGTGATGGGGCCCAGTCATTTGAAGTGGGGTTTGAAGGTAGGGGATATAGAAGAACATAAGAAAGCCAGATTGGGTCAGACCAATGGTCCGTCCAGCCCAGAATCATGTTTCTGGCAGTAGCCAGTGCCAGATGCTTCTGAAGGAATTCACAGAAGAGGGCAATTTCAAGTGACCTAGCATTGCAACCTCAACGGTTGAGAACCACTGTGATAGAGGTTTTAAAAACTTGACTTAGTCAGGATTTCAAATCAAACCTCACTAGTCAAACGCACAAGTTCTTCTTAGCTCAATGTTTGTGGAACATTTATTCCACCTTAACTGTGAATTCTTGTGCAGAAAAACGTAGCCTGTGATTATATGAACTCTCTCTGCTTCTGAAATACACTACCCCCTTTTTAGTATCCTAGATAAGCATGAGAAAGTGCCATACGTTTAGGAGAAAGAAATCTGATTACAACAAAGTACATGTGAAGGCTTATCACACCCACATACTATACTTGAATGCATTCTAATGAGAGCAATAGCAAAGAAAATGAGTCTGGCAAACGTAAGGGCTTGCTGTTAAGTAATTACATGAACTCTTGTGAAAACTGGAGCACAATCAGTTGGTTCATTAACTCTTCCTATTCTAGTGCCCTCCTATTCTAGGTGATGTAAGTAGATACCTGACACTTGTAAGCAACCTAACCTCGTTGTCTCTATGAAGAGTCTGTTATAGATCTGATGTTGGAGAAGGGGGGAATTGCTTAGCTTAATTGCCACTCAGAAATTTGCACTTTTTTCAGTCTTAAGGCATACACCAAAAATGCTACACTTAATTCAACAATGTGAGTTTTGTTGTTGTTGTTGGCCATGAGCCATAGCCTATCCCCATTCACAGAGAGAACTTCCTATCCTCATTGAACGAGCTGTATTTAATAGTCTTATGAAGACCCATTGGGAACTGAAATTAGCATCTTATGAGCCATTAATGGATCTAGCCTTCCAAGTACCCCTGAGAGAGAAGGGTGTGCTGTGGACCCTTTGTCTCCGTTCCCCACCACTCGGCTGGGGATCAGTGGTGCAGAGAAACTAGGAGACTTGCTTCAGGCCAGACAGGAATAAATGGCAGAGTGGGGGCTTGGCAGCTATAGCCCCCACCCCCTTGTCCTCAGGTCCCCGGTTGGTGCAACTGGGGGTAGCATTGAAGTCAGGCTGACATCAGTTGAGACCCTGGTTCTAGGAGCCGAATTTACTGCTGGTGTAACTTCACACACAGCATTGATGTCTGAGTTTGGTCTCGTGCTGTGGCTGTGTTAAAGCCATCTCATTCCATTGCCGAATGGAGAACGCGTGGGCGTGGGTGCCAGTGTGAATGAACCGGACTGCGGATGGTGCATAAGATCAGTGCTGCTGGCCAGAGGCCAGGTCACCGCAGCTTGCGGAATCCAGCTGAGAAGACGGGCAGGGAGGCATTGGTCTGCCTCAGTGGCTGCTGTCACAATCCCTGAAGTAAACGTGAGCCACCGTGAGAGCCGCTACTGGGCACCTGGGAAATGCTGTTGGTTAGACCCTTAGTAGGTGACCGGGTTCCTGTGACTGATTTTCACCAACTGGTGAACACGAGGGCGGAAAGAGAAGGGTTAAAGCCGCTGGCTGGGAGGAAGCGCTCTGTCTGGCATTGTCTTGTCTAGCAGGATACAAGGCCAATGGTGCACTGACGGGCACGAGGGTGCTGCTGAAACATGCCATGGCCAAGTGGAAGTGAGGCCCCGCGGAGCGGTCTGAGAAGGAAAGGTACTGAGATAATGCAGAAATAGAACAAGCACTCGGTCCCTTCAGCCCACATTCTCCAGGGCCTCTCAGTGGGAGGAGGAGTGAAAATAACACCCAGCTAAATGCCTAATGATGGGGGCCAGGGCCTATTGGGCTCTAGGTTGGGAGCTCCCAGATGGTGAACTAAGCTAGCACTGGATGGAGTTCTGCACTGTCCTCCACTTGGGCAGTGGTGGCCCTGAGGGCTCTCCTGTTCTTTGCCTGTGGCCTGCGGTTAGCACAGCCTCCTGTGGACTGGGTAGCTTAGCCTAGTTTCTGTGACTGGGTTTGATGTGCACTGGGTGGCACTGGTGGCCTGTGGTAACCAGGCAGGCAGAGCGGATGATCTGGGGGGAGGTCCCAGACAGCCATAGATCCTCTGACTCTATGGGAAGGGGGGGGCATGGAAGGCAGCCCGGCACTTCACACACGACGTAGTGTCTGGCCTCTACTTCTCATGCCCATCAGTGGGGAGGGGGGGGTTCCGTGCTGCTGGGAGCTGTGGCCAAATTGACTGAAGTGGCAGACTCCTCCTCCCCCATCACTCGAGGGCTAGTGCTGCAGCTGAAACAACAGTGCTGAGCCTGTAAAATCAGAGAGGAGGTGGCCCTGCTTTCCCCAGTTAAAGGGCTTAGCTGCCTTGTCCTGCCGCTGGCCCTCAGGGTCTGATCCCCACCCCTGCCTGCTGCAGAGAGGAGCTGGTCAGTAGGATTTAGGCCATGTGCAGCAGCAAAGTCCGTCTCTGGAGACTCGCTTGCTTGCAGTGGGTGAAGTTTGCACCAAAATGGAGGGGATCAGGCCATGGGGCCAGCGCTGGGAGTGCTTTGGCACTGGGGAGGAGGCAGCGGTCCGGCTTCCATTTTAACAACCTCCTTTGTTCCCGTTAGTTGGAGGGAGGTTTGTAGAAAGGGGAAAACCTCTCATTTGACAGTGCCTTGGGTGGTATCAAAGATGGAAATAGCTGTCTTTTTTGGGGAGGAGAAAAAGTTAGTTGAGGTGGGTTGAAGATGGTAAAATCTGATCCCATTTCTGAGAAGACAAAACCAGACAAACACATGCTAAGGAAGAAAAAAGAACAGCAAAAATGGCAAAATGCAGCATCTCTCTCTCCTTTGCAACCTGGCTGCTAGAGAAACACAAGCCCACCCCTTGATCTGATCAGCAGGGGTCCTAAAAATCCGTTTGCCACAGAAAAACACAGAATTTGTGGGGTTTTTTTTTTTTTTTTTTTTTTTTTTTTTTTTTTTTTTTTTTTTTTTTACAGAAAATCTTTAGCTTCTACTTTTTGTGAAGGAAAAAAAAAACTTATACAGTGGAACCCATTTATCTGAGATTCTGTTAGCCAGCTTTCCATATTAATCAAACCAGAGCTAACAGCCCGAGCCGCACATCCTGGTGCTTGGTCTGTCAGCCCTGGTTCGGTAATATGGAGAGCTGGATGATGGTGCCATGGATAAACAAGGTTCTACGATATTGCATTTAATTTTAATCATGAACTTTTATGGGTTGTTTTTTTTTTTTAAATCAGAGATGGGGTTTTTCATCATGGAAAACTGGGATCCCTGCTGATTGGCCACTCTGAGATCTGGCAAACTCATCTCAGTATTGGGCTGGTTAGAGCATTGCTTTTATCTGCTTTCTGGTCACAGGCTTACAGTGGTGTTCCAAAATTACTGTGTTGGCTGGCTGAGCCAGACTCATTAGACAGAAAGCTACAGGAAAAAGAAGAAACAAGGTGGGGAAGGAAAAGGGTGTGCTGGGAGGAATGGGGAGGGGGAGGCATCTGTGACAATGTCTCACATACCAGGTGGTGGCTGGGATTTAGACAGGGCTGGTGGAAGTGGCAAAATCACCTGGCTCCTTGCTAGTCTGGTCTGGTTGGACATCTCTCACCATGAGGAAAAAGAAGGTCTAGGGTCCCAGAAGCTATTGTGGGAATCAGCTAAAGTATGTGTCTTCCCTTTCTGTCTTCTTTCAGCCAGCTGATGTCCTGGTAGTCAGCTTCCTCCCACAAGAGTCTATTTAAGGACCTCGTAAGGAAGTGGTGGGTGGGATGGAATAGCCCATCCCTTTGTTTTTTTGCCACCCTTCCGGTCCCACATTTTTCTTGTTTACCAGCATGATCAATCATGGCCCTTGAGTTATGCCAGGAGGCCTTTTTGTGTGGTCTGATCCAGTCTGTCTCCAGTTTGGATCTTTTCCCAGTGACACTAGTTAGGTTGGGGCAACACTGTATGAACTCTCTCTCACTTTTCTCAGCTCCACTTGCAGTGTGGGCAAATTCATTGGCCCAGCTGTCACTGTAGCAGCTCACCCACTTGCATTTATTCCAGCAATGGATCCTGCAACACATTTCTAACGCTAAGGAAAGGGGAACTGGGATGAGATGATGACTGCTCACAGTGCCTCCTGCAGGCTGATCTCGGTAGTGTTGGTCTCACACCTCTCCAGGCCAGAGGATTGTAGCTGTGGCACCAACTCCTCCCTGTTTTATTCACTTCCCCTCTTGGTGCAAGAGAAAGTTGGAAAACTGGTGTGGAGTGCTGCTCACGCTTCCTTCCTCTTCCCTGTGGCCAGGAGGCAATGTTGGCGGCCCCCTAGTGCAGGGCTTGACAAAACCCAGGTGCCAGGTAGCCATGGCGACCCAGGGTTTGTAGCCTGGGTCCTAGCTCTGCTGTGGAAATGCAATGATGGAGCGCCCTTTGGTGACCAAAAATAAGACTGCTGGCACCGAGCTGGGAGCCAATTTTGCCAAGGCCTGCCCTAGTGAGCCAATGCACAGTTACAGGGACAATGGATTTATTACAAGCAAAATTGGGCTTGTTGGGAAGCCCAGCAGTTTATAATCTGACAGCCACGGGCTGGGCTTCTTTTTTGGGTGACAGGGTGAGTAAAGAAGCCCAGAAAAAGAATTAAGACTCGTAGAGTTGCCACCCAGGTGGCCTCCTTCGGCCATGGGTGTGGTCGACCTGACATCACACCCACCAACCCAATGCATGTGCAGCATGATTTTCCTGCTCCCCCAAATTCTCCCAGCCCGCTGGCGCCTGAGTGCTGCCCTGCATGCAGCCGATATCAGTATGCGAGTGGCTGCACAGGAAAATTAATGTATTAAGAAAAAACAGAAAGAGAGGCAGCGGGATGAGGGGCTGGGGAACCCTCCCAGTGCTCTTAACCTTGTTGGCCTGCTGCCTTTTTTTGGGGTGGCTTTTGCTTGTTTTGAAAAGGGGGTGACTTCTTCTGCTGTGTCACGTAACACCCACAGTGCCCTCAGAATGCTAGCAAATCACTGCCACCCAGGAGTTTCATGTTGTTGGTAGGCCTGGAGCAGGGAGCCTCCATATCCAGAAGCCCTGGCCCCTCCTCCTGGAGCACAGCGGTATAAGGCCTATGACACAGCTGAAAGGCCACTTCTCTCCAGCAGAGGACACTTGAGGCTGGTTACATGCGTGCTCCTGGCAGGGCTGAGCCTTGGCTAATCAGAGGCGGGATGACTTGGGTTTCCATGTATGGCAGAGCAGTAACTGATATCTATCACTAGGGATGTCACCTGCTTTCCATGCATCTGCTAATTGTTGCAGCCAGCCAATGAGGTGGGGCCATATCTCTGCCTTGACTGAAATGGGGAAACTGAGGCTGTGTGGGTGTGCATGGGGGAAGAGGGAGAATGTCTTCCCTTGGCCACCCAACAAGTATGCAGGAGAGCTGGGTAGTTTTTGGCTCTCAAGCCTGTCTTCCAGCCACTGGCCCATGGTGTCTCCTACCAAGGTGCCACCTTCTTTACCAGTGGTCACTGTTTCTGCAGCTGGACCTTGGCTGGGGCGGGCAGGCCAGCAACCATCTGGGGTGGAAAGGTGTCTCAGTCAGACAAGGTCTGAGCTAGCCCGCTGTCCTGCCAGGATGTAAGTCCTGCTGTGTTCAGCACTCCCCTGGTTCTGGTCTTCCAGTGCTCCTTGAGGGATGCTCATGGGAAGATGGCTGATGAGCCCCATCAAACTGTTCTCCATTCTCTCCTCCTGCTGATGCCAGCTGAAGTCTTGTTTACATCTTCAAGTCTGGATGTGGATGCAGGGCGACCCCAGTTGCAGCAGTGGATCCTGGGCGGTGGCACAGGGGAACGTTGATAATTTCCTGCCATAGGCTGTGAGACCAAACTCTGATGGAAGCATTGGTGCACCCTCACTTCTAATCCAAAGCTTGCAGTTGCAGAAGGACACTTCCAGCGACAGGTCAAAGGTTTATTGCAGAAGTGGGTGGGCGAGATTTGTGGCCTGCACTATGCAGAAGGTCAGACTAGATGATCATATTGGTCCCTTTTGATCTTAGAGTCTATGAGCTGCTGATGATTCCAACACAATCCCTCCTTTTTGGTTTATGGTGACTTTGAATAAATGATGTTGAACTTGCTCTTCTGGGACGCCGCTGTAGGTCTCTGCTGGATCTTCCAGTTGAGGCCTCTCGCCCCCGATGCCTGCGTTGTCTGTTAGCTTTTCCCAGGCTCTGAGTTGGGATCCCGGGGGGCGGGGGAGAAGGTGTCGTTGCAGGTTAACCCTACATAGCAAATTTCCATTAGTTAAGCTAAGCAGAGCTGTGCCCCCCAATAAGCTGCGATACCCAGCTCTGGGGGGAATGGGGTGCTGCAAAGCCTGTCTAGCAACCTGGGTGGACATGGGGAGGGCTCAGTTGGAGACAACTGTTTGCTATAGCCAGCTACTGCTGAGTACCCTGGGATGAGGTGTGGGGGAGCTGGTTACAGGGATGGCTCTAACCTGTGCCAGCTGGCAGTGTTCCTCAGGTCACCACCCTCTGGCCAGGGAGGGCTGGAGCGTCATGCTCTATGTGGTGCCAGAGGGGTCTGGTGCCTCGCCCTCTCTGAGCATTTATCCTCACAACCTGCCTGGCACGCAGGACAATGTGGTCATCCCTTTGCACAGGTGGGGAAATGGAGGCACAGACTGAGTGACTTGCCTAGGGCAGAGTAGGGGATCGAAGCTGAGCCTCCAGTGTCCCACGCTAGCTCCTGCCCTTTCTTTTGGGAGTGTGGCCGGAGGAGATTGTATCCCTTCCCTGTTCCAGGGTCGATGGTTAGATGAAAAGAAGCCACTGGACTGGTAATCCTGCTTCCAGTGGTTGTGCGGCTGTTGCTCTCTTTACCAAAATATAAGCTGCTGCATCTGTCTGCAGGCCCCAGGGTTTCCCACTGCTGTCCTGGCTCGTGGTCTCTGACACAGTCCCTAGCTCAAGGCTTTGGTGAGCTGTGTATAATGGATGACCCAGCTGTCTGTCGTTTCTGCTGTCATAGTGATTGACTTGTTACCTCCAATAACACTCAGTTGTTTGCTGTATAATTTAGCTGCCACATAAATCTTAATGCTAACCTTCTTATAGAAGCAAACTGGCGTAATTTGAAGAGGGAGGGATAATTGAGTGCCTAATCTGGTTTGGAGTCCATGGCCCTATATAGGGTGGTGGGCAGATATTCCAGCTGGAAGGTTAAAATAAAACACCAAATCTAGTCCAGTCCAGTTTCTTCCAAGCTGGCTTTATTCAGTCCAGGAGACATCAAAACGATATCAAAGAATTAGAAAACAAAGGCCTTCTCCTTGGCTGGCTGCGACATAACAGAACAGTGCTGTTCCCCAGTGTTTGAATCCTAACACCTGTTCTGATTTGCTGTTACAGCCTGACCTGATCCTATGTCATACACTCCCCTGCATTTAATTTCCTCCCATTCTGTAACTTTCCCATCTTCAAAGCGTCTGACGAAGTGGGATCTTCTCCCACGAAAGCTCATGCGATAAATAAATCTGTTAGTCTTTAAAAGTGCCACAGGACTCTGTTGTCTGTCTCCTTAAATCTGACGCAGTAAACGTGGCTTATTTTAATTCCTACTTGGGGGGTGTCCAGTTGCCTTGCGCACTGGTTCTCAACCTTTTGTGGGTTGTGACACACTTGGTGTCCCTATGGGACACTCCAGCCCATCCCCCCCAGGCTGAATCCAGCCATCTCCCTTGCTCTCCACGACACACTTACCATAGTTTGGCAACACAGTAATGTGTCCTGACACAGTGGTTGTAAACCGCTGGCTCGTGCATTGTGTACATACAAAATTCCTAGATGCTTGGCTGTGTCTGCACATCTTGGCTCCAATGATAAGGTTTTTTGTTAGCAATCTATGCCTGTACATAATCAGTCCCACGTCACAGGAATGGACAGACCAGTAAGTAACTCTTGTTTCTCTTTCCTGCCAGGGTAGAATTATTCTATGGTATAGAATCTACCAGTGTTGTCTAACCTCCAAAAAATAATGTTAGAACCTAAGTGCATCCAGTATGCACATTACACATCTAACACATGCCTCTTTGCACATGTACTTGCTCAGTTAAGAGGCTGTTTTTCAGAATCTTAATGACAGAATCAGTTTGCCTCAACATCACTTACTATTTGGGGCTTTCCAAGTCTGTCCTTCCTCCCAGCTGAAGAGGAGGTTGGAAGCATTTCCACTTATCCCCTTTCTGGTTTTCAGTGCTCTTCACAGACCCATGTGTTCCTGTCTCCGTCCTACTGCTATTGCACGTAAAGAGACATGGAATGACACCAAAGCTGTTGAATTAAACTGGTTTTAGTTTTTGAAAAACTCATCTTAGAATCCCAAAGCCACTTCTTGTTTTCTGGGTTAACTGACTGGGGACGAGTGCGTTTAGATTGTCGTCTCACTTGAAATGGACGTCGAACAATGAATATTCAGCAGGCCCTGTGGCACTAAATTAGTGCCAAAAGAAATGCATGGAAATGTTTCTGTTGCGCCCACTTGAAAGCAGTGCTTTTAGCTGTATGTAGTGCAGCAAGTGTGGTGTGATGCTGCTGTTTGGATTGAATTCAGGGCAAGAAATTCCAGATTATTGTGCTTGCAGTGAGAGACAGCAAAGAAAGGAATCCAAATTTGAGAATACCCCTTCCCTCCGCTCCATCCTGTGACTGCAATAATCAGACAGGTGGAAGGAGGGATATAGAAAGCAAAATGCAATAGACCTAACATGTATTACACATTCAGAACGTAATAACCTGCAATTGTTGGAATGGTGTAGACATCTACCTAGAGGAATGATTTGGATGGACTGGGGTGGGGGAAAGTAGAATTAGGAATAATAAAAGTTGATTAAGAAGGGAAACACCAAGTAGCTCTCTGATAGGACGACAGTCCAGGCTAGGAAGCACTCCATACAGGCCTGAGGCATTCCTCCCTCTCAACCCCTGATATGAATTAAGGCCCTGTGTGTTTAACCCAACTAATACTAATGAGCATGAGCAACAACAGGTTTAAGGGAGTGAGTTTAAATGGGGAAGAGGTTTACCCAGAGAATGACATTCGCCTCCCCCCCCCCCCCTTCCCGGACATGGGCTGTGACTTTTGCCTGCCCCACCTTCGGTGTTTTATTTTCCACCAGCTGTAATCTTTTAATTCCAGGCCACCTGCCAAAAAACCAAAGCAGAGCTGCTTACAGAAAAGACACATTTGCTTTTCACCCGCCTGGGGAGTGGAGGGAGAGAAGCAACTTCTGAGAAAGAGTCTTTTACCTCTGGGTTCCCCAGAGCTGGAAGCCGCAACACCACAGAAGGAGTGGTCTTTAGTACCACGGAGGCTTCCCATCAGCTTTGATGCTATTTGGGGTCAGCTCATGAATCGCCTTCGGCAAGGAAGGTGAGAAAGTAGTGAAGTGTTCAAGTCTTCAGCCCAGGAGATGCCTTCATCACTACTGGGGGTGGGGGTGGGGGTGAGAGACTTTCAAC